>JAYMFT010057987.1:0-15013 GCA_038088735.1 Panulirus argus | reverse complement strand
GAGAGAGAGAGAGAGAGAGAGAGAGAGAGAGAGAGAAAGAGAGAGAGAGAGAGAGAGGCTCACGGGAAAGGCCAGCCACTTCTTAAGGCAGAAGACGGCCTGTCCAGGAAGCATTACGTGCCATGCCAAAGTACAAGAATAGCCAGGTCATGATAGATAGGCTGGCCAAGTCAAAGGAGAATATGAACCGGGTAAGGGGATAGGATGATCTAGATCGGGGAGAGGGGATGAACCAAGTTAGAGGAGAGAGTGGTGAACTGGGTCAAGGACTAGGGCGGTGAACCAGGTGGCCAGGGAGGAGTGAAATAAGCCAGAGGAGAAGGTAAACCAAAAACAGGAGAGAAGGTGAACTAGGCTAAGAAGAGGGTGAATTATGCCAGGGGAGAAGTTGAACGAAACCAGGGGAGTAGGTGCACTAAGCCAGGGGAGTAAGTGTACCAAGCCAGGTAGAGGATGAATTAAGCCAGACAAGAGGTTGAGCCCAGCCAAGGCGGTGGGAGATAACTAGTGTGAACTAGCGTGAGTCGTCAGGTCTCGGCGTGGGCGGAGGCAGGCAGACGAGACGGTGGAGCAGAGTTGAGTGTGGGAAGAACAAGAGGGTTGGTGGGGCTGTAATATCATGGGTTGCTGGATCGCCTTGTTCTCTCACAATAGCGACTGAGTGCTCAGCTCTGCACGGTTGTGTTTGTCCACCACTAAAGTCAGCCGTGTGCGAACAAGCGCTGTGTGTGACACAGTCAACATCCTCCTTGCTCTGTAATTCGTAATGAATGTAATCAGAATATCTAAGGGAATTAGAGAAATTATAACAGGTAATCGACATTACAACGAGAGAAATCAAATAAGCAAGCTAATCAGAATCACGGTGAAAGAAGCGACATGAGCTCATTCTGACGCAGACTCCTGCCGACGCACAACTTCCTCTGTAGAAACTTTCTGGAAAACTTGGTCTCCATGGCATCATCACGTACTCTCAGCAGACATTAATTTCACACAGGTTTATAGTACACCCAGGATCTGTACACCCAAGAACTGTACATTTTAATGTCGTTCCTCCGATAAACGATGAGGTGAGGTACATGAACCCTGATGAAGTCTGAGGATCAAAGCCTAAGCAACCTGGATTATTAAGGACTTGAAAAGTCCTCCAGCCAGGGTAGAGAACCCTGTGCCACATACAAGGTACAATATGTGTGGGGGTGAAGCACACACGGTAAAACAAATTCCATCCTGGATGGATTCGATGAATTTCGATACGATCAATACGATCGTGTTGTACTGATGTGTGAATATGAGTCAAGTTTCCTGATGATTATAGCAGCCCTGCTTTATCGTTATTTCCAACGAAATATAAAATCAATACAACATGTATTATGACATATGATAGGAAATGTTGATAACAATCGATATATTACAATATCATGAGAGCAGGGCTGCCAATGTGAGGCCAGACCAATCGGTATTTCTCAAAATCTTTCGTCCTTGGCGTCGCACTGTTTCACATAAAATATGGTCAGATAGATACCTTATCTACCTAACTGTGTATACGGGGAGGCAGCTTCATACTAGTGGGGCACTGCCTCTTATCCCTATCTTAAGGTCATACAAAGCCATTAGTTCTTCATAGTAGCAGCGGTTACTCATTTTGCACTTATCTTGTTCCAAGAGTCCACAACAATGACGCTGAAGAGGTGCTTCTTCCCATCCCTACGTCATATGCTCTTACCCGTCTTCCACCTTTGCACTCTTTATCTAGAATCACATCTAATTTTGAAAAACTGCTCGTTTCCTATTGTCGTCATTGCCTCTGGGAAATTCATATGTAATTACCATGCTTCTTTAACTCTTCTTTTTTCAACTTCTGGTAGGTTGAGGGTTACGCTCCTTTTTTTTTTTTTTTCCTAGATAACTCGTGCCAGTTCTCTTACTAAGCACGCTGCAGGCCTTTGGACGCCGTCGAAGAACTCGGTTTGGCTCCTCAAGTTAGAAGACCAAACTGATGCGTCATTACCTTCCTACACATTTTGCAGTCCATGAACCTAAAGGCAACTTTGACAGTGATCAAATTATGGGTTGCTTCTCTCACGATCGTTCTCATTTGCTGTTCTGGTAATGAGTTCGGGCGATATCGATACCTATCTTAGGTTCTTCTCTCAGTGCGACTCGTACTGTATTTCCTATAACGTAGAACTTACCGTCTGATTTGTTGAGACCTCATCTCTCTTCATGACTATATTTACCAGTGTTAAGTTTCATAAATCATTTGTTCGAACACTGCTACTTCTTGTCTACTTCCATTCGTAAAATTTTGATGTCCCTGCTGTTTCACACCTTCATAGTCCAAGCATCATCAGCAAACAATATTCAAGTATGAATCCATCTCGTCTGGTCAATCATTTACACAGATCAGGAACAGCAGTGGCCCAAATACTGAGCCCTGGGGAACCCCACTTGTAACCCTGGTTCAACTTGAGAAGGATAACCTGATACATGTTCTTATTCGATTCCTTTTGGGTAACTGTTAATTCGCCTGAGAAGTTCTCATCTGACTGCAGCTTAGAAGTTTAGTTTCCTCAACAGTCTTCGATGGGTACAGTATATACGGACTTTTGGCAGTTATGGAATACAGAGTTTACCAATCCCATTTTCTTTTTGAACCATAATGTTACGTGTTCATATGAATCCACTAGGTTCTTCTTGCTATATCCCATCTACGTCGTTTATTGCAGTTAAATGCTCCCCCATTAGGGATACTGGTATTTATATAACTCTGGGATACTTCTTTGTTACCATTAATGGTGAATACTGGCTCATTAGCGCTCTTCAATGCCGTAGGGATTTCATTGCACACTTTAAGTACCAATGGTTAGATACCATCTGGGCCTTGGGCTTAGTGGGGCTCCAGCTTCTTCATGACCCTCGTCACTTAAACTGGATTGCCTTCGATGTCCTTTAGAGTGTTTCCTCTTCTCTGTATGGTTGTACCGGTACCACTGGATTTTCGGCCATGATCACACTATGAAACTTCATATCAACTTTCTCACACATGTTCTCGTCTCTATCAATAACTCTCCCCTCTGAGTCCCTTAAATATTTTGGTTCTCGATTTTTATTTTCCTCCCTGTAAACGGGTTAAACATTTCGAGTGTTCTTTCAACTTGTTCTTTCATATACCACCTGTTCCTCCTTATCCTTATGTATTCATTTATGTCGCTTTTGAATCTGCACGACTCCTATGTTTCTGCTATCTCTTTCATAATGTGTCCCTGTGTTTCTTTGCTCTGCAACATCTTATCAAATCATTCATTCAATTTTTCCTCCGTCCACTCGTTCGCTTTACCTTACCAAGGGTACACACCTTTCTAAGCCAAGCTTGTAGACTGTGCGGAATGTAATTTAAGTTTGCTCAGTGTCTTGGTTAATGAATTTGGCCTCCCAGTCTGTTTCCATGTTGTAGTTGTTTAAAACTTGGTGGTTTCAGTCCCTATACGTTATACTATATTTCTTTGACTTTCTGTCTTTATGAACCCCTTTTTACCATATAGTCAAGCTTAAGTACTAGGTGATCACTTTTACCAATGGAAATCTATGGATAATGTTTTCAATATCAAAACTCCCGTACTTGAAGCCTGAAGCCAATAATGATGCTAAATCCACTCCTCTAACCCTGATGACTTCTAATACATGCTGGAACAGCAAATGCTCTAATTAATCTAGGAAAATGAGTCTCCACCCCCATGGGATTCTAAGAGATCCCAGTTTATTTCCGTGTACCTGAAGTTCCTTTGAATGGACTTTACCGCTACAGAGTGCCTACTTTTGTCTCTTCCTTTACCATCCACGTCCTTTCTTCGTTATTTTCATCAATTATCCGATCAGGTTCCCCCGTTCTCCGTGGTGGATTGTACAGTCGTAAGGATACTGGAGATGTTTTGTGGAATAATGTCTTTCCCAGAATCAACGGAAGGAGAGGCTATTCATTCACGGATAACTTCTGGCATCCTATGGTTTCCTTCATCAGAATATCTTAGCTTCCACCTTCCCCATCTTTTCCCCCTTTCCTTGTATGGAATTTCACTGTGGGAGGACCAAGTTTGATCTAATATTATTGTTGACATTAATCCCCAAGATGCAACAGCTATGTCCACTCGATCCTTAAAGTTACGTTCCATCCCATTCCCACCAAATCCATCAGTATTTGTAAACATGATCTTGAACATAAGGTTTCTCTTGCTAATGCCGCCTGTGTTACCCACACTGGATGGGAATTTGCCACTTGTACGTGGCTTATCTTCTATATTCCAGTTCTCTGTAAGTTTTGAATCTCACCAAGTCCCCCCCTCTTTCCTATCGCTATATCTATAGACCCATTGAATATCTCACAGTCTACCAGCTTGCGTATCTACCTTAAAACTTTCTCACCGCTTATCCTCACTTAGACGTCACTTGTAGAGGGCATGCCATTCTACCTTTGTATTAATATATCCCTCATCCTTTTTGGTCTTTAATATACCATTAGCCTTCTAAATCATGTCCAAATCGTCTTTTTCCTCCTTCTGCTTTGTTGCCCCCGTTATTTTGAAATGATTTATCTTGCAGTCGGAAAAACATAATCGATCTACGTCTTTCCATCTCTTGTTTCACCGATTTACCTAAGCCAGCGTTTGACGCACATCAAACAATTTCGTACAGATCGTCGTCAGTTATATCTCAATTCCAACTTGTCCATCAGGTCCTCCTTCACCTTGCAGCACTACCACTTAAACGTTCTTGTTAACTTCAAGCTCAAAAGCGTTTCTGACTTTGCTATCTCCCGCAAACTTTCTAACGCTTTTACATAATAACCTGTCGATTTGCACTCTTGGATTCAATCCCTGATGCTCCACACCCTCCTATGCCTCCTTGGACTCCCTTCCCTTGTATGTGTGTGTGTGTGTGTGTGCATACACTAGAGTAAAGACATGATACATATATACAGGGGTAAGAGACGGGGCAACACGAGTGTAAAACTCCCACTCCGTAACACAAAAATACTAACCACACACACACACACACACACACACACACACACACACACGCACAGAACCTAAGCCATTATGTGCGCGAGTGTGTGAGCGCGCATATTTTTTGCATCGATACATGTATGTGTAATGATATGCATATATGCATACACTTCAGCAGCAAGTTCGCGCATCCCGTTGCTCTCGGTCCATTTGGCAAAACACGTGAACGAGCACTTGGGTCGGTGGGCGGCGGGAATGGCCCGGGCAACGGGGTAACTCCAACAGGAAATGCTCTCCCACAGAGAAGACTTGCTGCTGCAAAATTTAACTTCCAGGACAACCTTAAAGCCAGAAACTACCTGTAACTCTGGAACTAACCTCCCTCTCACCTCCGAAATTGCCTTATCCTCTGAAATCATCAGAACTTCAGAAACTTCTGAAAAAAGAAAGCAGGTAAGGCTTCGGAGCCTCAGAAATATAGCTGCATCTTGGTCGATGAGATAGCATGTAGGGTGAGAGAGATCATGGATCCATTCTGGTCCACATAATCTCGATATGGGAGAAACATTACAGACTAATGGTTACCAGGTATCAGATCGAAGGCAGGAACGGGGGTTAACACCTCTGAAATGCATGAAAATACAAGAATAATGAATTTCCAGTTAATCAAATAGTTGTCAGCTCACAGAAAGTAATACTACATGTCTGTATAAAGGAAAAAAAAAAAGACATTCTACGCATGAGAAGAAATGCTGAGTGACGAAGACCACGAGAATAGGACGAAAAGAAAATAGTTCCGAGAGCAAACGCAGCGATCGACATAAAAGCAATGATATACAGGACAGCATGAGAAGCAGGCCAGAGGCATGAAATATGGTTACAGGGGATAATGTGTGAGTGTGGAGGTGTATCGGAGTGAGGAAGCACACTGAGTTTTAGCGTGTTCAAGTGGGACTGTGTCAGGGTGAAGTAGTGTGACCCCGTGCCAGTGAGACTGAATGACCTGTGGTGTGGGAGTGTGAATTTTTCAGTTTGGTCGAGCGAGCGAAGGTGTCAAGGTGAAGGAGGGTGTGAAAATGCAAGTGTGGTAGAGTGCTGTGCAGATGCAAAGTGTAGTGCCACGCTAGAGGGTCGTGCTGTGCCAGACAAAAACGCTATAGCAGACTTCAGTGCTGTGCCAGAGGTTATTCTGTACCACAAAGCAGTGCTATGCCCGAATGTGATGTTGCGCCAGACTATAGTACTGCCACAAAGGCTAGTGCTGTGCCAGTGTAGTGCTGTGCAGGAGAGTAATGTACATGACTATATAGTGCTGTGTGACAGTGAAGTTCTTCGCCAGAGGGTAGTGGCGTACCAGAGGGCAGCACTGTGACAGGGTGCTGTGCTAAACCAGAGTGTAGTGGTGTGCCAGAAGACAGTGCTGTACCAAGGGTAGTGCTATGCCGGTGGGTAGAGCATGAAAATATCATTACGAATGGGTGGGCACAGATATACAGTAATCCTGTAATTCTAATGGAAAGCTATGAGCGTTCGGCCTCTGTGCTGTTGGAGAGAACTTACCGGACAGAGACAGACAGAAGATCAAAGAGACAAATAGATATATCGAGGGACTGTCATGTAGATGCACAAACATAGGGTGTTTATCAACGGAGACATACCAAGGGAGGAGCAAGAGCTGATCAAAGAGAGTATCTAGCCAGCAAAACGTTTAAGAGAAAGGGAGAGAGTCGGACAGAGTGCTGGCCCGATCAGGATGGACTCGGGTAAAGGCAACAGTAAAAGGCTTATTCTCAGAGAGATGCAAAGTAAAGCCAGTTGCTTAGCAGCGAATGGCAAGGGACACAGGCAACTATCTTTTTTTAGCTGTCGATAGCTTTTGTCTGTGAACAGAGCCTTTAACATAGAGAAAATGGATCTGAATTCATACATTTCCTGAGGAAAGGTGAGGAAAGAATACACCGGAAGATTGGGTGAATTCTCCATTTTGGTGAAAGAGGATCATAGTTAAAGAGGTGATGGTGGACAATGGACCATTAGAAAACGTATATTAGGTAAAAGACGGTATTTATAACTTATTTGGCTATGATGGTAAATAATCCTCAGAATAGGTCTGAGGAACCAGATTAGGTTCTTAATAGGGCAGCGGGGGATACAGACGGTGAGGGAAGCAACGAGGTTGGAGTGCGGCGGATCAGGGATCCTCAGCTGGGGATTCTGAACGTAACAGAAACAAAGCAGAAACTGCGTTAAGCAAAGAGGCGAAGACGACTGGAGGAAGAGGCTCTCTGATTGTGGATGAAAAGAACGGCGGACGAACATTTCGCTGACCACATGCGGTTAAAGGTAACGACATTCCCTCACTGCTGTATCTAGTCTTCATCTAGATAGCTTTTGGAAACTGGAAACGTCATGTGGATCTTTGCCTTGGAAGAGCGACCATTTTTTCTTGACTTGGAATACGTCTCGAAACAAGGAGCGCATTAGGAGGAAGAGCAGACCCCTCTGAACAGGAAAGTACTCTGGGAGTGATACCTATGATCAGCTGGTGAACTTTGGAACTCAGTCTGGGAGGCTAAATCCAAAAGAATGCAGTTAGAAGTGTGTGACATGAGTTTTGTGAGAGCTTTAGTAAAGATGGTGGGCTGGTACTAGTAATGAGTGGGTAGGAGAGAAAGATATTTAAAGAAAGAGATTAATTCACTGGATGATGTTATCAGGTTTAGGGATATAGAAATTATATATTGATCAAGATGTAGAAGCTACAAGCAGTTAGGGACCATATGAAAGGTACAAGAGGACTAGAAATCATGACAGCAGAAGATGAATAAAAGAATGCGACCAAATCGGAAGTTCAACTGAAACTCTTCCATCTAATTATCGGGAGCAGACTGCTAGTTTGGGGAAAAGCAGTTAGAGAGGTATTTCGACGGGAAAATTATTGAAGAATGATATTGTTTATGTAAAGACTTCGTTGAGCAATGGCGGGGGTCCCCAACCTTTTACAACGACGGGTTAGTATTAGCTGAGACAAGGACAACAGACATCAACACAAATTATCCTTAACATAACAGATATGAAACTGCATATTAATGAGTGATAAATGCAAAGATTATATATATATATATATATATATATATATATATATATATATATATAGTAAGTTTAATGGCAGTCATCTGCTGAATGATGATTAAACCAGAAATTTTTACACTTCAGGTATACATTACCGAAAATATAGCTACGTTATTGGTCTTACTTCGCTGCGTAAGATAATACTAAGTGTACGGTAACTTTATGCTTATGTAAGATGCATCATCGTCATCTGTACATTAATGTAAAACATCTAAACTATGCACAATAATTCCCTGCCACAAGATCGTGAACGATTTCTTGTGTATGATACCTTGAAAGCCCGACGGTTATAAACTGATGTCAGACGTGTGATAACGTCAGTAATGCGATACCTTAATGGCCGACGTGAAATACCTTACCTTTAAGATGGTAACTTGTCTGGCACACAATGGCCAAGGAAATCAAGTACGCTCATTTACATAATCGTATTCATACAGGACATATATTTTGTTCCCACATAATAACCCGGGCGTCCCGTAAACTAACGTGATCTAAAACATTTTCTGGTCGATTATCTTATCAGTCGGAAGAAAGAAGAATAAAAACTTCTCAACTCTCCAACTAACTTCCCCTCCGTTAAACCACAAAGTTCCCTTCCACTATGCTGCACTGTTCTCCACTACAATCTTTCCCTCCACTCCAATACAAGCTACCGCTTCCCTCCAAATTTTCCCTCCACTCCATCACAAACTTTCCTTCCACTTCAATACTAACTTTTCTCCCACTTCGTCACTAATTTCCCTTCAGTCGTTTCCACCGCTTCACAGTAAGCCTCCCCTCCACTCCCCCTGCAAACTTTCCCTTCCACTCCCCTATATACTCTCCCTCCGCTCCATTACCCACCAATTAAACTTCGTACGGGAATTCATATTTAATAAATGACCTCATTAATTAGTCTCATTGTACAGCAGAAAAAAACGACTATGTAATTATTCACTCTCGTTTTTTTGGGTAATAGTGTGCTAAAATACTCCCAGATGTACAATGGAGGGCATGATATAGAGATAAGAGCTAACCATAATGACTTTAATACTCTACAGTGAGAGAAAAAGCACATTTCATATGGACACATAATGAGGATGGCACCAACCAGGGAGCCGATACGAATATCTGATTGAGTTGCCAACAGAAGACACCACGTGAAAAAGCAAGAATGCACTAAATAGATAACAGCGCTACTGTCGTAAGTGCAGACTTTGGTATGGAACGAATGGATATCCTATGTTGAGATCACATGGCTTGGAATGAAGGTCGTGAAGCATTTCTCAACCAATAGAGTAAAGTAATCAACATAGGAAGAAGAAGAGAGATTAATGTACGAGATTTGGATGGTATTAATTGCAATGGTACTTACTGATGGGAGTAACTCGTATTGGCAGATGGTGATGCTGTGGATGGTGGTGACTGAGATGAAATATTGGAAGTCATCATGTCAACAGCAGCAATGAAGACAAGAGAGAGGATGCCTCATCATAGCTAACAGATATGCCATTCATAAAGGCCGGTTATTGATTCAGCAATATGTCTCTTTGGGCAATGTATTGTTCAGTATCCTTTGACCGAAGTGCTAAGCGTGAATGATGGAGAAACTACATACGACACTAACATCAGAAACTTAGGAAATCTGTAAGTCTCCACCCAGCTTACGTGCGCTGGATCACACCCACATTGAGAGTTTAATCGAGCACTCACCACAAAATGCGTGCAGCGAAAAAAATTATATTACTCTAACAAGCTGAAACACAAGATACAGTCCAACATCAGCCAGTGCTTGGAAAACTGAAGAGATGAGCGGTTCTGGACATGCAGACTCTGTTTTCCCTGCAGCATTTACCTCTCCACCTCAGCGTACCAACGATCACTTCGCCACCATCTACCTGAGACTCGTTTGCCGTTTGCTACACCCACTGACTTCTCTATGGAACAGAACAATGCCTTTCCTCCTGAGCTTGCAAACCTCTTTGTTACACCATCAATGCTTCCCTCCATCGGTCAAAATGCTCAGTAGTTGGAAAACTTCATATATCTCGCCAGTACCGAAGTCGACAAACCCACAATCTCTCTGTGAGTTACGAGCCGCTGGCATCATCCCAAACCCCAGCTTACTCTGTGGCAGCTTTGTATTTTATTGGGCTTTCACAGACAATGAAAGTCGCACAGAATTTCAGCAATTTAGTGATATGAATATCCTCTACATCACCTACTGTCTCTTCAGCTTCCTAGATTATCTCTCTGAACATAAAGAGACGCAACAGCTCTGTAGCTCTCGACTTTATTAATTTCAACAAAGCCCTCGACCTAGTCAGCATAACGCAATAAAGCCATAAGCATTTGGCTGCGGATAAGTTTCACTCCATGGCTTGCAGACTCTCTCAGGACACGTTGTCAAGTTGTACGCTTCCAAGGGGCCACCACTACCTTCCAGTCACACCCTTGTACGCAAAAACGGGGCCTTTGTGCTTCCCAGACCTCATAAACGTTCATATGCACCTGCTCTATGATGTCACCGTTGGCAACAGCTCTCCTAACTAAACTCCCAACCCTCTAGAATACACATAATAACCTCCAGAGCTGGATCACAGCCAACCATATCATTAACCAAACTAAGACCGTAGTTGTGAACATTAGTGTCATCTCCAACGACGTCCCATCCCCTACTCTTTCACTGGGCCCAGGCTCCCTCCCCGTTGTTCTGTCAAACAAGTTTATCGGCGTCACTTTGGACGATAAGCTAAACTGGAAGGAAGCACTGCAACCATCATCAAATCATCTAGCTATTGTCTCTGCATTTTTCCAAGCCTGAGTCAGCACTTGGACTCCCTGCGCCTTAAGTCAAAACCAAAAAATACAGTTTTCATGCTTCCAAACTCACTTATGCCAACTCCGCCTCATCTTTCTCCCTACCCATGACACAACAGAAGCTGGTAGATAGGGTTAACAAAAGACCATGAAAAATCATCGTCCGTCCATCTGGCGCCACTCATCAAGAGGCGCTAAACGCACTGGTTCTCCAAACTTCTTGCAGCCATCACCTGGATCGCATCTGAAAGATCTGGAAGACATTATTACACCATCTTCTTCGATTCTGTCACCTCCCTTGTCGCCGATTTGCAGTTCGGCACCCTAACAGCAACGAGGCAATCCGAGCTCGTATACACGCCACGAGAACAGACCTGTTCCAACCAGTGTGAACATTTTACACATACACACACACATATATATATATATATATATATATATATATATATATATCTTCTTTGTGTACATTTTCAGCCTTTGGCAGGATTTTTTCTTTAATTAATCGTTAATCATATCATTATCATACTTCATATGTGAACGCAAATAAATCAGATAACCTGTTTATGATCACATATTATGGTATTTAATCCCCTAATTGCTTACATCTGAATTAGTCATTTGAATGTGTTGTCGGTTAACACAGACCATTCATCTGTAGTTTACTTTCATAATTCTTAGCTCTATTTCGCATGTATACTGTATTCAGCGAGGTTAGGATCCTAACGAGCCTCTTACACCTGCTGAAGCTCAAATGATAATGGATCACCACTGGAACACTATCGTCACGTGTTAGGAACGATTTCACTACCCTTGGCTCCAACAGACCCGGTGGGGGAAAATATGAAACAAAGAACAGTGCTAATTGCAATCCATTAAATAAATACACGTGAACGTTAAGCTTTCCTTTATCTTAATTAAGATTTAAAGATAAACAACACACATATGGAAATGGTTATTGTAAGAAAAAACAATAAAAATTAATATTGGGAAAATTATTACTCTTATCAACATAACACAAAAAACTATTCATTTTAGGAACTTAATATTAGGTATCCATTTTCCACGCCACCAGCTTCATGCTGACAGATGAGGAGCATCTCTACATCACCATGATCTGTTGGCCATTTATCATTTATGAGTTATCTATTCCCCACATTATCTCCATCCATAGGTCTACCGGACCCAAACACCATAAAACACCAAGAAGGTATAGGAGCACAGAGTGACCCACGCGCCCTCGGCGATGTCTAAACAAGAACTGAAGGTAGAGGGACCCACGTGGTCATACACATATGGGAACCCCATAGAGCAAATGAACTTCAGGAAGCATCGGACCTAACAAACCCAAGGATAGTGTTTTAGGCCTGAGAATAATCCAGAACGTCTGACAGCGAACCCTGTGAATGTAACAAAGATACTAAGTGTAGCAGCTTGGATTCTCGTATTTTTATTGAGAATCTGCTTCCTACCAGGCAGTTCGATCGGAAAACGGCGAACAAGTATGAACGATAGAGGAATATATATGTGTGTGTGTGTGTGTGTGTGTGTGTGTGTGTGTGTGTGAAAATGGTTTAAACACACAAAGAGAATGAATGAGGAAAGATTGTCAGAATGGATACATTTACAAGAAGTGGAGGTTACAAGGACAGCAGAAAGCTCAATTTGGAGGTAGAAGGATAGATAAAAAATTTCAGCGACCGAGGCCTGAACATGCAGGAGATTGAAAGGCGTGCAAGGGATAGAGTGAATTCGAACGATACAGTAAACTGGACAAGGGCATGTGAAGCGTCTTGGGTAAACCATGGAAAGGTCTGTGGGGCTTGGTTGTGGATAGGGAGCTACGGTTTAGGAGCATTACACATGACAGCTAGAGAGTGTGAGCGGATGCGCCATTTTTTCCTCTGTTTCTGTTGCTACCTCGCAAACGCTGGAAACGGCGATCAAATATATATATATATATATATATATATATATATATATATATATATAATCTTGCTGAATGTACATCTTGACAAGCAGAGAGGTGTACAGTCACAAACATCTTACTTTATTTGAACTTCAAAGGTATATCAATTAAACGTTTGGCATTTTACTTAATCCATTACCAGCAAGTTGCAATATATGCACAGGTTTATTAGGAAACTAGTTAAATGTACTATATAAATGTAACAACATAAGAATCATAGCATTAAACCAGCATAAAAACACAAACTATAGCCTAAAACATATAACGAGTTACAAGTCAGGAGATATATACCTGTAGGTTTAACTTCACTGTACTATGTCATGATATGACATGAAACGAAGATAGAGTTATAATTTGAAAGTACCAAAATGAATCAGTCAATCTAATAACCCGAACCTAATGTAATGAATTACCCATGCATAGACAGATGTGGAGAAATATGCTCGTAACTTTGACAGTTATGTACTAAGATAATATATGACATGAATCTGAGGTAGATTTATTGTGAAAAAATATATCTAAAATTACTTATAAACCGATCATGTACTCAAAACACGGATTAGCGGTTTTCCTGAACACTTTAACCAAACGTAAACGTTGGACCGACAACCGAGAAGGAATTGAGAAAACGAGGCTTTATGTTTACGGAGTAACAAACGTAATTGACAATTCATACAATGAAATGAAAGGGGAGGACATGAATCTGAGAGGAATGAAACTGGGGAGAGGTTAACTTAATACATTAATACCATTGGAAGATATGTAGTTATTCTACTTAGATACCTCCTTCCATATATACAGACTTTCTAGAATAGACTAGTCAGATTCAATATTTGTGGAGTCCAGAATTTGTGAAATCCTTGGGTAGTAAGCTATCCCTAACCTTATAGGTATCTTGTTCAAATAATAGGACAAAATCTAATTGCCCACACGTTCATCTCTAGCAGACAGGCACGCGCGTAGCACCCGTGGGGTTGCTTATATGAGAAAGACCCGACGTAATCTTTCCTTATGCGTGAGTGAACGTGGCAAGATTCTTCATAACTAAGTTGAATTTAAATAAACCCAAAACCTCCCCAGCTAGACAACACTCAGATAAATATAACCACGTTAGGATTTCAAAATTGTGAACTCTATCAATATTGAATCTGACCTGTGTATTCAAGAAATTTTACATATATGGAGGGAAAAACGTAATTTAAAGAACTAATCATTTACCAGTGATATTCATTTGTCAAGTTAGCCTCCCCCAGTTTCGTGCCCCTCTTTAAATTAATGTCTCCCGCGTTCATTTTATTGCACGTATTGTAGCGCAGTGTTAATCCGTTTAAGTTAGGCACCCCTAAGCCCAAAGCCTCGTTTTCTCAATTCCTTCTCAGTCGTCTGCTCTAAGTTTAAGCTTGGCGAAGGTGAGTAAAACAATCGTTATTCTCTCCCCGTGGTTTCAGTGCAAGATCAACTGTGATTAATTTTAGTATTTCATGATTATAATCCTATTTCATATTCATATTTTGTGATGCCACAGTACAATATTGTCAAAGTTACAAGCATATTTCTCCTCTGTTGATTACATCGAGATAATTTACCATATTACTTTTACGTTTATAGTTTGTGTGACTAATGGACCACATACATAGTAAGAGTATGTGTGACATTAGAATAATCTTTAATACCTGAAGAAGGTGTTATAAGGTTTTTCGGTTGGATGATGTTACTTAACGTTGACGTCTTTAATGACCCTGGCAGTTGATTGGCTTCAAGCCCAACCAACCAACAACCGCCTTATGAATCTTAGTATTGTCTGACTCTATTTTAGTCTAATGTCATATAACGCTATGGTACATTAATGTTAAGACTACTGGTATATTCCCCTCATTTGTAACTCTTTAGGTATGATGTAGGTTACAACTTGTCTTTTTTTAATGTTAATGTTATAAACCTTATGTTGTTACATTTGTATATTAAATCTAATGTTTCCTAGTAAACTTTGAAAAATGATCGCACCTCATTGATAATGGATTAAGTTAAAAGTGTTTGTGACCATATATATATATATATATATATATATATATATATATATATATATATATATATATATATATATATATATATA
>JAYMFT010057976.1:0-15013 GCA_038088735.1 Panulirus argus | reverse complement strand
ACGTGGGGGTTGTAGGTGATGAATACCATGTTCTCTTTGACTGCATTGATAGGGACATTGTGAGACTAAGGGGTATGCATTTGTCAAATTATTT
This sequence comes from Panulirus argus, assembly GCA_038088735.1. Classification (NCBI taxonomy): domain Eukaryota; kingdom Metazoa; phylum Arthropoda; class Malacostraca; order Decapoda; family Palinuridae; genus Panulirus; species Panulirus argus. The sequence continues at coordinate 14,919 of JAYMFT010057976.1, read as the reverse complement.
TACGTATAGGCCAACTTACTTGAAATATATTTTGTTGATGCAAAGCACAAACGTGAAGGTTCTTCAAGATTTTTCTTTGTTCTTGAAGTCAGTTTTGAATATGTTTAGATAAGTATTGAGTTGATTAGGTAATTCTTTTTTCATTTTTTAATGATCTGTAATCTTGAAACAAATTTTATTTGTAAACTTTTGCTTATATTCTTTTTTCTTTTTGGTAATAATATCAGCTGTGTTAACTAATCACAATGTTGAATTCGCTTGTCAAAGTCTGTAGGAGCTGTGCTCCATACTTTTTATAAAGTCTTAGTTACTAAATAAATTCAATTCAAATTCAAAAATTCAATTCACAGTTTTGACAACAAACTATACTGAAAACCTATAAATTTGTTTGATTTTACAACCAAGTATTCAGCCTCTCAGAATCTATTCTATCACTTTCATGGAATCAGAACTCTGTTGCTCACAGGGACCAAATAGGTTAATCGTGTTAAAAGCTTATAACACTGTCTCATATACAATTTCAGGGATTACTCTGATAATGTTAAACAATTGTATTCCTCATTTATAAAATACAGTCTCTTGCACTCTTATTCAAATAATTTAGTTTCTTCGAAAACCCTCCATATTCCTCTCACAGTTCTCCCAATTTCCCCAATTAATGCTCCATATGCTCCCTATTTCTCCAAAAGGTCTCCCTATCTCTCCAGTACATCCTCATATTTCTTTCAACAACTATCCCTACTGTTCAAACAAATTTCTCCAACTTTCTCTATTTCTCAATTACAATTTTCCCAATTTCTCAAGTTATTATCCCTATCTCTCTAACAACTATCCAGTGTCCCCAGTAAAGTTCTCTTCCTGTCCTTCAACACTAGATAAAACACTGGAACACAATGGTTATCAAAGTTTATAAAAAAAAAAAGGAATGATGAAGGAGATCTAAGTAAATATTCTTTATTTATATAAAAGTAAAATTACGAATATTAATCATCTTATGACCTAAGTACATCATGAATTTACCTCCATCATATATAACCTATGTACACCATATATGACTTAATTGCAAACAAAAACCTTATGAGGCTGGATATTTTCAATGGAGTGAAATGACACTAGAAAAGCTCTCTTATGTGTTTGAGATCGAGTGATATAAATTCTTTCTGGGAGGTATCTGCTTTTCATTGCATGAAAATTAGCCATTATAACTTAATCTATTATGATTTAAGGATTAGAAAAAATATATCACAATAGAACTTGATCAAAACAGTTGTTTTTCACTGATTTCAATAACATCTGAAATGTTTTGGAAGTAATTTCATACATAATTCTTATTTTCTCTTTTATCATAACAATGTTTTTTGAATAATTTTTAGAACTTGTTTCTATCCTGAATATACGAGGTGAGATTTTAATCCTAATAATCGCCTTATATATTCATCTTTTACTTTTGTAAGCTGTTGCGATATGATCTTATATGAAACACATAAAAAGCAATGGCAGGATTTTTTTAAAGATGATGTTAATCCGAGAATACATATCTGGGGTGATATAAACTCAAAACATCATCAACCACAAAGTTCAGGAGAAAAATAAGGATTATACAGTCGTGATAACAGATTCGAAGGCAAGTGCTGGGTTCGACTCAGGTCCTGCAAGATGATACGAATAAGACGAGAAGGAAACGAAGGGCAGCAAAGGAAGAATAAACAGGACCCGAAGATGACCACAGGAACAGATATATATCAAGAGGCCAATACTGAGAAACGTTTCCTCTTTTTGGTCTACGGCAGCAGTGTAAAGATACTTCCCTTTGTTGCTTCAGTTTGGGACCTTACATGCAAGAGATCATCGCTCACTACACCTCAAGGATCCCTCCAACATCTGTGTTGTGTGGTGCATAGATAAGACTGTCTATGAACGTAAACAAGAACAGATAATCGATGCCAACGCCAAGGCTCGAACACGACCTAAAACCCTTGAGCACGAAGGGATGACCCTGAAACAAGGGTGATATACGACCCTTCAGCATCACCTAAAACCCTTGAGAGATAATGGCCTGTCCCTCTGACCAGATCAAAGGCCACAGTATCATACCCAAGGGTCATTCCTTTGTTGTGAAGGATCGTATCATCACGCTCAAAGGATCGCGAATGCAAGTATCCTTAAGGTTTACATGGTGAGCGTTTCTCTGGTTGATTTATATCAAACTTTGACTTACCTCAAGTTAGTTTGATGTTTGTATACTTTGAAGTGAATGACTGAAAGCACTGAAGTGCGGAATATATATATATATATATATATATATATATATATATATATATATATATATTCATAAACCCTCCCAGCGTTTTCATACAGTCCCTTTATGATGTCAAACAGCGACAAAGGCATTGTGGGAACCTTTTAATCTTGGAGTGTTGAAAGACAACTCCACAGGGCTGCAGTCTCCTTGCCAGGGGCTGAAGACTCCCGAAGGACGTCTTCGTTCCTGCTGTCGCTCGCTGATTAGGATCAGGCGGAAGAGGTTAAGGAGCTTAATGTTCTATAATGGGAAGAGGTTTGCCCTAAATTGGCATCATGAGGACGCCTCAGCTCTGGGTCAATGACCCTCGTAACAACAATATTGTTTCTCTAGATCGATGTTTATTGGGTCAGAAAACTGGGAAGGTTTCATACACTTGGGGTCTACATTGCTGGAGATGTTGGAGATAGAAGTCGTAGTGGTGGAGAAGGTGATAGTCGTAGTGGTAGCTTTAGATGTGTGTTGTTGATGATGTATGATGGTGATAGGGTTAGAGTCGGCGGAGGCTGTCGTATTGGTGGTGATACTGGTGATGTTGATAATGGTGGTGATAGAAGATGGTGATGGAGAGAGAGAGAGAGAGAGAGAGAGGGAGAGCAAAATTCATTTAAGATTCTGTTTCTTTTCTTAAAAAATGTTTTTTGACTATACACCAGCGAGAGCCTTTCGTCAGGACACCTTTTCCTGACTATGAGGCAGATTTTGATTTAAACCGGTGTACCTTTGGTCGAGTTTCTAAGTGAGAAAGGAGTTCATTGTGGGGGTTCTTGGGGGAGTTGAGAGGGCGGGGTTCATACGGGAGGTTCCTTAGGGCTGGTGGCGCTGGTACCTTTGTACTCCTGGTCGAGGATGTCGTCCTTGGTGATGGAGCAGAGGTCCTCCTCCAGACTCTCGTCCCCGTCGTCACAGCCGTACCTGCAACAGCAATACTGGTCCTTACTTCAGTTCATAGACTGAGAATACATGAGTATTAAAAACTAACAAAACTTCATTACAAGTAGAAGATCTAATGGCACATACATATTGAACTATAAATATTTTTATACCCTTCTGTCCTAACATTAAATACACTAGAAATCTAACGTTCAAGATAATAATTCAAACATTCTTAGCGTCTAATACATCATGTATCCCTATCAGTACAGAAATCTCCCAGTAGATGTTATCATTATCACGAAGAGCAAATGGCAAAACTTGTCTAAATGAAAACTTATCAGTACCTTAGCAAGTGAGGATGTCATTATAACTTCTGGGCCAGAGAGCAGCCCTGCCGTAATCCTGATATAAGAACACATTTCCCGCCTGACTGAGCTTAAAAAGGATGAAACTTTTCCCCTTACGTCGTTTTCTTTATAAAATTCGCGCGACTTTCCCCAGATTACTGCCTGAATTTGATAAAACCCTCCCATGACGCGCTGCTGGGCGCTGGAAGGCCATGCCGATGATTCAATCAATTACAGTAATAGAACAAAGGCTTCAGAAGAGGTTCAGAACAACCTCGAAACAGTATCATCATTTAAGTGGATTCTGAACCTCTTTCAGTGATTGACTAATAAGTAAAAAGCGGGAAAGACTTCCATGCGGTTCATCTCTCAACGTCTTTTTGAATACTGTTTATAGGGTTTAGATTATATAAGTGCCTTTTGAGAACCTCTATACGCTAGTGTAGAATTCTCTGAAAATACCAGGGAAATGTTGTCTGACAACATTCTTCACATGTTCTAAGACGATCTTCTCTTACCTGGTCATGATGAGGTCCTCCACTCATAATCGACACCTGATCTTCCTCCATTAACAGTTAAACACCCTCTGCCCCTTATCATTTCACCTATAAATGCTACATTCGTGATTTAATTTTTACTACAACCTGATATTATTGATTACTCTGTCATTTCAGCTCCAAGGGTGAGAACATCACCCAATAATGGCGATGTGGGGAAGGCTATATATCTCTCCACACTTAAGCTTTATTTTCATCCTCATCGCTTCTACATGCCAGTTTCCTGGGTGTTCTTCGGGTTCACCTTCCTCTTTTCTATTCCCCATCCTTTGTACACCTTAAACCTATAAGCTTCAAGACTTTACCTTTATCCTCACACCTGCTAATGATTTACTCCACTGTGAATGCCTGCCTAACACCAGCAATTACAACATTCCTCTGTAAACCTCGCACCACAAGCTAATTCTAATTTCTGATGTCTTTTTCTTCTTCATATCAGATTCCACTCTAACCTGAATACTTGAAGGGCGAGGGTCTAACCATCAGCCGTCCCCCAGCTGTGATGTTTAGTTAGAATAACAAAAGCCTCGAGAAAAGTTCCCTACACCCGTGATACCGGCAAACCCTACATCGTAGATTTAGATTTCAAAGCCCATGAGGATCAGAGAGCAGTTCTTAAAGGACTTTCCTACTGCTACGTTCTTACCATAACTTTGGAAGGAAGTCTAAGATTGACCTATAGAGAGAAGTTCCGAATGGATAGCCATATTCTTTGTTGCTTTTCCTAAAGTTTATATTTTTCTATGGTTCAGGAGGATTGAGAGTGATCTCTTTTCACATTTTAATGTCAGTGTCCTTTACGTCAATACTCTGCGAAATTCCAATTAGAATCATTAATCAGTCAGATAATCTCAGCTGCTGAAGACTTATCATGAATCGTATTTCCTCGAAAAAGCAAAATAAAAGATCTTAACATCCTCATGTAAGGTGTTAAGAGGAGACGTCTTACTTGGAAGCGACGGTGAGGCAGGCGAGGAGGGTGAGGAGGCCGGCCACTATGAGGGCGAGGGCGAGCGGCAGGGGCGGCGTGTGCATGGGGCGGGAGCCACTCATGGGCTTGCTGAGGATGACGTGGTAGAAGACCGAGCCCGCCGTCAGCATGAGCGTCCCCAGCAGGAAGCTCATCAGCAGGCAGTAGGCGCGTGTGGTGGGCGCTGCCTGGGGGCTGAACAGTCCCTTGTAGCGGACCTGCTTGGCCATACTGCTACTGCTGCTGCTGCTGCTGCTGGAAGAACTGCTGTGCTGCTGTGGTGACATATGGCCTGCCTACCAGCCAGCCACGACCTGCAGCGGTGGTGATGTGGTGAGTCCTCTGCTGCTGCTGCTAAAACCACAGTCTGCAACAGTTGCGATGTGATAATTCCTGAACAAATTCTTAAAGAAAATGAACATTGCAAAGACATTCCTTCAACAGACAGTCATGGAAACAGACGAATCTGAAGAGACAAATGACAAATAGATTATATTAAATGCATCTACCATAAAAAGGACATACTCATCCTTTACGTAAAGCTCCTACAGGTAAAGAAAAGACCACGGTGGCATATGGTACCTTTATATGACATTTACAACTGTTGTCAAGATGAAGAGACTATCATCCAATAACTCTAAAACGAAATGAGTGTTTGTAATACGTGAAAGATCATTGTTACACATGGAGACTTATAAAGAAAGTAACATTACAATTCCTTTACGAACTCCGAAAATTATCATTACAAAACCTTTTTTTGATATCGTTCTCTTTAACCCCTTCAAGCACAATACAGCCGCTGAGCAGTATGGCACGACCCTCGATTACGATGGTACGACACCTGGGTACATTGGTCTGATAAAAGTCCAGGCCATGGTAATCAAGGGTCGTTCATTCATGCATAAGTGTGTAGTACCGTCGTGCTCAAAGGTTTAAGCCGCTTTTCCTTCCGTGTGAATCTCAAAGCAACGGGGGAGGACCCGACGCCCCCTCTAGCACGGCATCACCTTAATACAGCAGGAATGGAGCAGCGGTGCGTACATTACAGGATAATATAATCTCCATTATGACATGCAAATGACAATGAGGAGTCTTAAGGCGTGAGAGTTCCATTAGCGAAGTTCCTGCCAGCTGTGAGGGACAGGAATCTCTTAATGCATAACAGAGGTTTCCAGGTACTATGTCCCGGGCTATATCAGGAATATATTAAAGGAGTGAGAAGGGATATGTTAATTATATACATCTAAGCAAATATATCAAAACTTAGAATTTTTTTTCTTGTAAGTTTCAGACACATGATTAAAATCTTTTATTTGTACAGTTTCGTTTTTTATTCTTTTTTTCCTGAATCTAAAGACCTCCGACTAAACTTCCAGACACATAATGAAAGCTAAGGTAATAGAGTTTTATATCATCATGTTCTCCCTCAGTGTAACATATTTCAGAAAAAAAGAAACAGCAATATAAGTTACTTATGGATGTGCTTCGCAAAATCTCTCTCTCTCTAAGAAATCCCTCATAACCTCAATACTCGGGTATGAAACTTATGAAAGAAATTATTTCCTTTGCCATGAATCCTGGTGACCGTCGTGCTCTCACACAAAGAATGATGAGGTCTTTTCTAAGCAACAAATTCCCGGTCATAGGCACCCCATAGCAAACGTTCCCAAAGACATACGATGCCTCAAGTTCCCGTTCTATAAATACACTTGCATAAACAACAGAAAATAAATCACAAAATTTCAAAGTATTGCTCCTAAATTACTTTATAAATGTCACCTTCTTTTTTTTTTACCAACCTCTCTGCATTCCTATTTCTGTAAATGCTTTTATGATTAACATAACTGTTGCAGTGATAGCTGCTGTTGACCAATCACGGAACATATTACCTGTATGGACCTTGGTCAGTTCATAGCTGCTGTGCATACTGGGAATAATTCTTCCCTGCAATTGTAAGTATGCTGATTTGTAAGGCCATGACACTTGTTTACGAGCGAGTATACATGATCTCGGGAACAAGTACATTGTTGAGACATTCATTCACGGTCATGTATATTCATGATTGCGTCTAAGGGCAGCGGAGACCCAGAGTTACTTAGTGAGGTTTCTACCTCATCCTCTCTCTGTTGCTTGGGCGCAGAAGTCGGTACCATCGCCCACACACACAGATGGGAGAGACCAACAAAATCTAGTTACGTTCGGTACAAATTTGCGAAGTTTGAGTCAGTTCTGCTTATTGACCGAACTGGTATTAGATTTGGGAAGAAAATGTTGTGAGACTTTGTGTGTGTGTGTGTGTGTGTGTGTGTGTGTGTGTGTGTGTGTGTGTGTGTGTGTGTGTGTGTGTGTGTGTGTGTGTCTCTGTGTGTGTGTCTGTGTCTGTGTGTGTGTCTGTGTCTGTGTGTGTCTGTGTCTGTGTGTGTGTCTGTGTTTGTGTGTGTCTGTGTGTGTGTCTATGTGTGTGGAAAAGGATTTTAAACAACGGAGTTTTGTCTTGGTAAAGAGCCCCATAAGTCCCCACCTTCCCGTGTGGCGTTGGTATGAAAAGATCCTTCAAAGGTCAGTCAGTGGGTTAAGTCGGAAACTTTTGGGACTCGTAAAAACGAATCGTAAACAGGTTTCTTATCTGGGGTTGAACTCCCTCCTTCCTTTTCTCATATTCCTCTGCTTTCTGTCTTTCTCCCTCATCTCTCTTTTCTTATCCTTCTCCTCTTCCTTCCCATCTCCAACCACATATCATCGTTCTGCTTTTTCTCCTTTTCCTCTTCCACCTCTTCCTCTCCTACCTCCTCCTCCCATCTATTTGTGTCTCCCCATTCACAGATGAAACCCAAGTGCCACCAAACATCTTTCAATTTATAAACAAGATTTTCATATTAATCAAAGCTTCCTCTGTTGCTGACGCTGGGAAAATATGCGCGACGCGGATAATGGCAGGAATATGTAACAAATAGGCAAGATATTGCTTGACTCAAGCAGCCACCGCTGAGTGGTGGGCGTCTTGGCAGATACTTATTACACGTCTTTGGTGTGTGTGTGTGGGGGGGGGGGGGATGAAGCTCGGGAAGAGGGACTGTGAGGTGCTACCGGACGACAACTTGGATGCACTTCTTGCTCGCCATCCATACTTTGGTGGCTGTTGACTGTATATACTTTGATCCTTTGTATGTGTGCGTGTGTTGTGTGTGTGTGTGTGTGTGTGTGTGTGTTTGTGTGTGTGTTTGTGTGTACGGATGTTCTACATTTATGTACATATGTATTATGTGTATTTCTGTGTGCGTGGATGGGTGTTATACGTATATGTACGTATGCGCTGTGTGTGTGTGGGGGGGGGGCGTATTCAACGTGCCCTGCGAGACACGAATGCTTGTTTATATATTCTATGGCGTTGAGTGGACTAGGCCTGTCGCCCTCGGGCGTAATAAATGAATTAAATAAATAGTCGTCTGCAGGGCCCAGGGTCCCATGTTAGTATCTAAGGCACATAGTTCCCGCTAGACTGGCTGGTGGTTCTCCACATCTCAGCTCCTAAGCGTCTAAACTCCATCTCATCGCTAATGGCAGTCACAAGCAATTATTATTTTCAGGTTTTATTAGCTCGTTCAGACGGTGAAAAGTCTTCGTCCCCCGAGAAATTTGCCAAACATTTTTTCAAGTAATACTTTAGTCTCCATTTTTGTCGTGCGGCAACATTTATATTCTGTATTCTTTTTTGTTTGTGTTGCATTCCATTGTATCATAACAAACTGCAATCAATTACAGAGCACAGAAGTTCCTGTGAACGACTTATAGCACCTTGTTACTCCGCTCGTTTGCATTCCTACTTAATGTTACTCATATAGATCGATGTTACGGTTCCTATTTATACTTCTACAGCTACAGCTGTTCCCGAATGGGACGTCCTTAGTGTGCGTGTTTCATGTGGCCAGAGTCCGAACGTACCTTACGGTGGCCTGTCTGTACAGACCAGTTAAGGACGAGGCGTCTGTGGTCGCTGTTTATGATGTGAGGAAGAATTAAATACACTCGAGGATGAGGACTCACGAAGTGTACTTCAGGAGCTGGGAGGAATGCGTGCAGGTTCATAAGCTGTCCTGATATCGCTGTGGTTCCGTCTTGTGGGGGAGGCGGATCGACGGGGTCACCAGCCGACGTGCAGGTGACTACGTAATGAGTGCGAGTCATTTCTTTCTCTGCTGATCCAAAGGGTTTCGAGTCTGATGTTTTGCTGGTGTCGACACGATACTGATACCGTGTGAGTGCCGTTGCGAGATGTGTGGTTGATACTAGAGTTGCCTCTGGAAGTCTTCACCCGTGCCATTGTTTAAAGGGTGTATTGGTAGCGTTAAGGTGCCAGCGCTTGTTGGCTCTGTGTCCTGGTTAGGAATGTTTGGTGTGAAGTTTAGGAGTTCTCCAGATCAAGCCAAAGGGTACTTCGATGCGTTTGATAACCCTGGAGTGCGACAGAACTCCTTCAGAACAGACCATTGGTCTCTGCTGGGGCTAGTACGTCAATACTTCCTTAAATCATCCTTCTCTCTAACGCAGACACCGTCATTATGTCTACCACCACACAGAGACTTCCTCTTTCTGTCTGTCCAAAAACGCACTCTTACTCTATGTCTATCCACACAGACAATTCCCTTCCCCTGTATTTCCCCACCCACAGATTTCCTCCTCCTGGCTGTCTTTACACACAGACTCCTTTCCTCTATCCATCCTCACTCACTGACCCCTTACTCAGTCCATCTTCACACACAGAATCTCTTCCTCTGTCCATTCTCACACACAGCATCCTCCCTTCCCCCGTCCATTCTCAAACACCAAATCCCTCCCTCTATCCATTTTTCCAAATACACTCCCTCGTTCCGTCCAACCGTGGCTTTCTCTCTTCCTGCCTTCCTTCTCACGTATCTTTCCTTCTACCTGCCTTCCTCTTGTCCTATGTTCTTCCCCCCTTTTCCCGTTCTTTGTTCCTCCAACCTTGTAAATTGTTTTCTATCACCCTCTTCATTACTTCCTCCATCCTCCGTTATTTCACACCCTTTACTCCAGTATTTGCTTGCTACAAACACTATCTTTCCCTGCCTGTGTATTTTCCTTATTTGCTCTAAACATTGTCATATTTCTCATAAGTATTCTTGTTGGACAGTACCATCTCCCTCCTTTTACTTATTTTATAACCTTTCCTTCTCCCCCATGAGTTGGTTATATGATAGGAGGGGAGGGTGGTACAGATGGAGAGCAAACGGAGAGGTAGATGGGATGGAGAGGAGGGTGGCAGAGCTGGGGAGGGAGTTGGGAAGGAGTGGAGGTGAGGGTGTGGTAGAGGCTAGTTGAGGCTGGAGAGACCCAACCTTTCAACCACTACTCCAGAGCAGCACCTCTTGTGATATTCTCTCTTGTGTCGCCTCCTCTGTCGCCACCTGTGTACCTGCTAATTACCTGCTGGTGGGAGGGAAGTGGGGAGAGGAGGGGAGCGAGAGAAAGAAAGGAAACAGTGAATAAATGAAAAGGCGAGAGTCGTGGCGAAGGATGTGAGAGCATGAGAACTGAGGCCTTATATATAAACCTTGGCAGATTTTGTCACCTCACACTTTCCTCATCATCTACGTAGCCTTTATTCCCTATCTTATTACATCGTGTCCTATGTACTGGTCTCGTATATGTCACCTGCAAGAAGAGTATGAGGGATAAGATCCCCAGACGGAGTGGTTTGTGGCGCGTTGACCTATCCACATTGCCCTGTTTTATTGATCTTATTCCTTTGTATGTCTTGAGCATTGAGACGCAAAATAATTCTGCATATATACACACGTTTGTGTCCTTCTTGCCGACACACACACGCCTCCCTGTCATGGCGGTCGCCTTCCCACCTCCTCCTGTTGGTGTACACTACCTAATTAATGCCGGCCAGCCACATTCCCTCCTCCTATGGACTCACATTCCCTCATTAGCACTGGTCTTAGGGACTCTCTCTCTCTCTCTCTCTCTCTCTCTCTCTCTCTCTCTCTCTCTCTCTCTCTCTTTCTCTCTCTTCCTGGCATCTTCCCAACTCTTGGTGACCCGGACATACTCGTTAATGCCTGGCACCTCCCCACCTCTCGTCGGGCTCCTTATGTGCAGACTCACGCCACGGGAGTACTACGCCACTGGGCCTTACCCTCAAACCCGAATCCTCTCACACTGTGAGTTTGGAGGAGCCTCACTGGGGATTGTGGAAGATGATGATCAGAACTTTGGCCAAAAGTTTAGACAAATGTAGAAAAGGTTTTGGGTGTCCCATTTGCTGAGGCCGCCACCGTCGTTACGGTTTGAGAAACTTGTTTCCACGAGATTCTTTTACGGGGGAGAAAAATGTGACTCCAACATAATCTGAAACAGAGGCCAATGTCTCCACCACGGTGAGTCCACTTGGATGCACGTCTAACACCAAACATATTTTGCTTAATATCGTCATTCTTTGTGAGACATCATGATAATGGTTCCTTCTGCAACTTATTCTTTAACATTATCTCTTCATTCCATGTTTAAAGGAATGACTTTCCCTTTATCTACAACACAACCGAGGGATTGTAACGATAAGACTCAACAATATGGCTAATACCAGAATTATAAATCCCTCTGAAGAAGGTGGAAGCATTTTCCTCCAACCCCTTCAGGTTTTGCTAAACACCCTGGATAACTGTTGCGGTGTCAGAGGCTGTCACTGGAGCGATGTGTACCTTATACTCTTACGATGTTAACTTGATGTAAGTGTGGTACTCCGAGGCTTAATTACTGGGAACTATTCGTAAAGTTGTTGAGGCTTGGCAATTCGAGGGGAGGCACTTAAAGGACACTGTTCTAGTTCTGGATGAAAACCCAGGAATTACATACATTCTGTTGGAGTTTTTGTGACTCTGTTGGTGGAATTAGAGACGAGAGAAATCCATCATCCTCTTAGTTTGATTTCACTGACCGAGTGCACGTTTCGTTAACTGCTGAAGTGCTAAGATACGACCCTTAAGTATAACGGCCTGGCCTTTGACTTGACCCTTTAGTGTCAAACCAAAGGCCAGCCCATCGTTCTCAAGGGTCGTATCACCGTGTTCAAGGGTTTTGCTGTCATGTTCAAGGGGTTCAACTCTGTACTGGCTGCTGAATTATCAATAATTTGTTTATGAGTAATTTCAATGACGTTGGTAATGTTGCGTTGATATTCTCATCAGTTGAGTTCCAGGCTCTAATGACTAGTTAGTTCCGTAATTAGTGTGACGGGTATCATTTCCAAGTAATGAGACCGTGATGGGGACAGTCTGTCAGCCCATAAATCTTCCAACGAACCCAACAACCCAGTTTCGTTGAGATGATTGCAAACTACAAAACACAAACGTCCAGTGATAAGAATTAGACCGAACAACATCAACATTTTAACAACCAAAATCAAAAGGTATGTCTTACAAGCAATACCCTAACATGTTGGTATAATTTCTTCCATTCTCATGTGTCAAAATCTCTCTCTATCACCTTACGTTAACGTTGAGGGGAAGGTTCTCTTATCATTCTATATTACAATACCACCAGAGCTTCGTCCATACATCCTGTGGCGTATCGCCTTCACGAGACGTTCGGACGTGTCCACTTTTAAGCATCTGTGATGATGAAGTGAACAAAATCCCCCACATTACTGCAGAGCTCCAGGATTATTTGCTTCGTACGCAGAAGGTCATCTAGCAGGTGAACTGAACGTCTCTGTTCACAACCCCTCCCACCCCAGACAACACGCCTCTACTACGCACGACCAGTAATCATTGCTTTGGTCTTTTCACTTGAATTATCACTAGTCTTTAGCAGTGTTATTGAATCCGTCCATCTCTTTCATGTTTGCCTCATCTCAACGCGTCTAAGTCTACAAACACAGATCTTCCTTCGTGGTTCGTACATCCTACAAGCAAATAACTTCTTAGCAAGCGCTTTCTTACTGAATCTCGCAGCTTTTATTTTTCATTTCCTCGTTTTTATTCCTATTACATTACACAGGTTATTTACTAAGTATATTAACATTTTTCTTTAACGTGTTTGTACCTTGCATCCGTACACAAGAACTGGAGCAAATATTCCACCAAGATCATATTTTTTGTAAACTGTATCAAACTTCACCAAGACTTATCCAACTCTTCTCCTATACTTACGTTGACTCTCGACTCCTACTTTCTCTCTGTCACTCTCACCGATTATCGCCTCTAGATACATAATCTTCCTAATGATTTCTAATTCCATTCCATCTCAAACCGATGTTACACTGAAGACTTCCATTTCCTTCAAACATGAATACTTTGCTCTTATGCGAATCTATTTTCAAAACCTCACCGGGAGGATTGACTAATCTGCTGAAACTCTTCACCTGAATCAGTGGTTGGTTCCACCACGTCCCAGTGCAGTTCAGCTATTCCACATGACCGCCTCATCTAGCGTATTTACCCAGTTCGTAAAAAAAAAAAAAAAAGTTGGGAATGAGAGTCACGGTGACGCATCACATCCCCCAACGAACTCCCTCCCAGACTGGAGGCATTGGGAAACCAGACTGTCATCTTCGAGGACTGGCGAAGTTTGGAGAGCGACAATCCTTGCCCGGAATATTGGTCTAGGCTTCTAGGGAGGAGGCCAGGAATGATTTCCCCCACCCAGCCAACCCACCATGTCTGGAGACAAACAAGAGTCTATATCTTTATCAGGATCAGTCGGTCGACCATTATCTCTCTGACTGATGTTGGCTGAGTAATCATTATGTGATAATCACTTCACAGTTCAGATAACTGATGACTCTCCACGAAATGATTCCACACGAAAGCCTGGGTACATGAAATTACTAGCAGCGTTCACAATTCAGCCAGGAAAATTTCAACGGTGCCTCAAAGGACAGCCTATGTTAAGAGTGCAAACGCTCTATGATATTGTGCTGAAGTTACCTCAGAGTTTTGAAACAATCCTAGACAACTTTAGACACTCTGGGGAATCTTTCTCATTCCTAAGCACATAAGCACACCAGTCCTGACTTAGTGAAATAATCCCTTTATATATATCTTTTGACATTTTTCTCTGATATGAGAAATCACAGTCACAACAGGAAGACAAGAAGAACATCACAACACAGAAACACCCAACTAGAGATATCAAAAGAAAACTGAAGCGTTCTTCCAGTGTTTCTCAATATTATCCTTACTGGGGATCAGGGTGTACGGCACTGCCTTGTTTACGTAAGTTTCGTATGCCTTGGTTCAGCCCAGCGACAGCACGTCGCTCCCTGTATACCACGTCGCTCCAATTTGCGATAAAACCTTTGATAATGAGGGTCATTATACTGGATCATGAACATAATCCGGGGATTAAACACCAGCTCACAACCACAAGGAAACCGCGAAATGAACCCTGATCATTTAGTGCAACATCGTTTTGTCTAACAGCAAAGTGGGAAGAAGGCCTTTGTCTGGGTCCATTATAGGAAACAAAGGAGGGACAGAGAACTCCTCATTTAACCAGCCATAATATTCTGGAATTAGATGATCAGAGAATCATTCACGTTAATGCCTGTATTGTTACGTCCTCTATAATGTGTATATTATTACTCGAAAAATGTGTTGGAATTCAGGCTGCATATTGACCTTTACAGCAGGATTATTCTGGGGTAGTATTTCGTGTCTGTAATGGAGGAGTAGGGGATCAAGGGAGGAAAGTGGAAATGTTCATATATTTCTCTGGACTTCTGAATCTCTCTCTCTATCTATCTGTCTATCTATCTATCTAACTATCTATCTAACTATCTATCTATCTATCTATATATATATATATATATATATATATATATATATATTTACATTGACGGTG
>JAYMFT010057965.1:0-15015 GCA_038088735.1 Panulirus argus | reverse complement strand
TGTGGACCGACTGCCGCAACCAGGATTCGAACCCATGCGTTCGACCCTGGGCGGCCCGTGAATGCGTCACGGTCAGGAACGCTAACCACTACACCACGGGAGTCCATATGCTAGATAAACCTCTTCAATTACTGTTCAAGATGTCCGTAGGGAAAGGCAATGTGTGAAGGGAATGGAAAAAGGCAAACGTCATACCTGTCTATAAGAAATGAGACAGGGAACAGGCGTTGAACTGCAGACTACAGACAGGTCTCACTAACGGGTGTAGTGTGTAAGGTTTTGGAAAAAAAAAGTATTAGAAAGCAAGTGAATGACTTTTTGCAGTGGAGAAATTAGCTCTGTGAGAAAGAGCATTGTTTTACAGAAAGGAGGTCATGTGTAACAAGCCTTTTAGAGGTCTACGAGAGAATGAGCTTAGTCACAGACAAAAGGGAGGGCTGGGTGGACTACTTGTATCTGGACTTCCAGAAAGCATGTGACACTGATCTGCATGGGAGGCTGATTAAGAAGATGGATCACCAGGCAAGAGTAAAGGGGAAACTCTGTCGATAACTAGATTATCTCAGAGGGTGGGAAAAAACAACGCATGTTGGAAGAGCCTTTTCCAAATGTGACGGAGTGACCAGCGAAGTACCGTAGGATTCGGTTTTGGGACTATTACTCTTCTTGATCTATGTAAATGACCTGTCTAAAGGTACAGAATCTTATCTATATGTTTGCAGAGGATGCAAAGATCATGAGAGAAGTGGAAAGCGGGGAGGATTGTATCAGTTTACAAGGGCAACTAAACAAACTAAAGTTGGCCTAATGTATGGTTGATGAAATTCGACCCAAGCAAATGTAAGATGTAAAGTAATGAGAATGGGACAAAAGGAAAGAAGACCTCAGGTTCATTATTATCTGGTAGGGGAAAAGTATAAGGATTCTGTGTTTGAGAAGGATTTGGGAGTCCATATCGTCTTTAAACTGTCGCCAATGTCCCATATTAGCAGAACAGTCAAGGAGACAAAATGTCTGCTGGCATATAGAAGAATAGGAATCAGATATACGGCACAGGAAACATTTTTAGCTAGCTGTTCATATTTTACATTATGCCAAAGCTAGAATTTGCTTCTCAAGTTTGATCACTGCACCTAAACAGAAAGAGCTATTATAGAGAAAGTCCAGAAGAAAGCAACAACAAAGATAGTACTGTGCCAGAATTAATAGAACTTGGTTACGGAAAAAAGACAAGAGGCTTTGCATTTGTCCATATTGGAAGAGAGAAGTGTAAGGGGTTACCTGATCACAACCTTTATATTCTTACAACAGACTGATGTATCTATTTTAACGGCGTCTTCCACTCCAGCAACCCCTTCTAGACGTAGATATTGGTACCTCAGTAAAGTTGAATGGAATAACTTAACGAAAAATCATCTCTAACTTTACTGGATAAATCATTGTGTCTTGTGTGGTGTTGCTTCTGTTTGCACTAAACGCATGGCAGAGGTTATTGTTGCGGGAATGGAGGCATTTATACCCTCTTCCGTCTATCCATCACAACTCAAGGACAGGGTCACCTTCCTACCGTTTACCCACCACAACACAAAGTCGGGATCACCTTCCTATCTTGTGCCTGCTACAACACAAAGATGGGGTCACCTCACAACCGTCTACCCAACACAAGACAAAGACAGGGTCCTCTCCCTATCATCTACCCAATACAACACAGGGATGGAGTCACCTCTCTACCGCCTACCCATCACATCACAAGGACAGGGGTGAGGTGACCTCTCTACCATCTACTTACCCCACATCACAAACAAGGACGGGGGTGACCTCACCTGATTTACAAATAGTCCAACATAAGATTAGGCTAAACACCTTGGCTTAACACGCGGCTGTGGTGACCTCCTTGACCTCCAGCTGCGGTGACCCCTCAGGTCTTGAGCTGTCGCTACATAAGGTCGGGTTGACCTTCTGACCTCCAGCTGTCACCATATTGTAAAGTGCGCCACAAAGATAAGTAGAAGACCCCTAACAAAGGACACAACCCTAGTCCGTGTTCCACAGACAACTTCTATGTGGCACATACATGATTGTGAGCGCCCTAACGTCTATGTTACATTCTTCAGCGCTGCTGTGTTAACCTAGTTCCGACACAGCTTTTTTCCTTTGCTTGTTTGTATTTGTTTGGTCCAGACTGATGCCTGCGGTTACGCATCGTTCCTGGAGAGATTAAAGCGTTGATTCAAGGAACGTAAACTGTCAGCTCTGTGAAGGTAATTTGCGGGGGAAAGGCGATAAATCATATATTTCTTCTTGCTTATGTACCAGACTAGAGGCCCAAATCGTAGGCTTAAAGTAAGTCAGATATTCACATCATATTATACACAAGTTTCATCTCTCTCTCTCTCTCTCTCTCTCTCTCTCTCTCTCTCTCTCTCTCTCTCTCTCTCTCTCTCTTGACGTTGGACTGAAGAATGAGAGACACTGAGATCACAGTTTTTTGCCTGTACTTATCAGAGACAGCAAATGATAATTGTAATAACATCATACCTCATATTAATCATAGATGGTAACTTAGTATTCGTAAACATGAGCAATGAATGGGTTTCAGACTCTGAAGGTCTGAATACAAACAGATGGAAATGAATTAGTACAAGAATGAAGATAGCTTTCAATATTGTCATAATGCGGATGAAAAAGATATGGTCAAAAAAAAAAGCATATAAAATATATATTTTAACTGCTACGGTTCAGAATAATTGGCTCTTCACCTTTTCCAGCATACGTCTCCTTCTTCTTCTTCTTCTTCTTCTTCTTCTTCTTCTTCTTCTTCTTCTTCTTCTTCTTCTTCTTTTTTAAGTGCACTGAACAAACAGGTCTGAGTAATAGGTTCCACGAGAACAGGTTATAGACACCATATAGCCATCTGAACACACTGATAGCAGGATGCTGTGACTTGAATCGTGTTCGTCCTCAACGCGAGAGTTCCAGCTCGCTAAAAGAAGAAATTCTTGGAATTCCCGGCCACACTGTGGGAACCGGAGAGAACAGGTGTGGTGTCGGGTCCTCCCCGATCATCGCCTTTTAAGTATTTATCAACAATGAAACTTCAACTTTTCGACTAGCCCGCGGTACGATCTGGGCGTTGTGCCACCACTTCCACCACACCCAGCCTCACTACCACCACCACCACCATCAATTCCGAGCGCCACTGTCTCCTCCATCATCGTAACCACCCTCGCCACCACCACCACTAGCATCGTTATCACTCCCACTACCACCGATTACGTAGGAATAGATTCGTCTGGTTCCACTCGTAGTAATGGTTACAAACTCGCGGGCAAACTGTTTACCTCGAATGAGGCGAAATACTTATTCTTCAGCAGGATTGTTAACATGTGGTATGATTTACCAATTAGAGTGGTTGGCACTAGTGCTTTAGATACGTTTAAGAATAGACTTGATAAATAGTTCTCTTCAGATCCACCACTGACATTACTTGCGTCTCCTGAACTTCATGAAAAGTTTATAATGATTTCTATTTCTAATATTCCCGTATTTCTACTCTGACCACTCTGATCTGTGGTTTACATATTTGCTGTTTGAGCTCCTTTGTATTCACTAGCGACCCCAGCGCCACTACCACCATCATCAGCGTTACCACTACCACCAGCGTTATCACCACCCCACCATCACTATCGCAACCATCTCCACCGTCACTAACACCACCACCACTACTAGCGCCACTGCCAACACCACAGCCAGCGTTGTTACCACCCCCACCACCACTATTATCACCACTCCCAGCGCCACTACCAACACCAAAGCCACCAGCTCGTTACCACCTCCAACACCACCACCACAAATTCAAGAGCCATTACCATCACCACCACCATCGCCACTACCACCACTACCCCAAGCGCCACTACCACCACAATCCTTACCGCTACTATTGTTCCCACCACCAGCGTCGTAACCACCCTCAGCATCACCACCACCACCAACGTCACTACCACACCCTACATCACTACCATCACAACCAGCGTCGTCACCTCCCCACCACCGTTACCGCTCAAACCACTACCACCAGCCCGAGAGTCAGTACCACCACCACTGGGGCAAGCGTCATCCCCCGACTACCACCATCACCACCACTTCCACTTCACCACCACCACTCTGACCACTCCCAGCTTCACCAACCCCATCACCAACGTCGCTACCACTGCCACCACTTACATTTACTAAGCTGTCATACACATTGACCATACATCCCTCTTCATCGATACAAATTCATCCCACTTGACAAAGATTTGTATGAACTTATTATATATTCAGTTTATGTTTATTAAACATTCATGACCACTGGCTTTAATATGACTTACATTCACTGAACATTTACTGATCATTCACTTAGATTTATAAAACATTCATTTAAATACACTAAATGTTATCGAACAGTTGCTATACATCATCCTCACTCATCGGACATTTAAACACACCAAGCTTTCGTGCTCTGTTTGTTTGTTTTTCTTTTTTTTTCTGTTTGCTGAAAATGTCATTCACCAAACATTTGCCCTTCAGTAAACGCCTGTATTTAGCAGCATCCCCATTGCCCTGAGTACGTGCAGGAAACAAGCTTTTGCATTCACGAGGAACCTTTCATCCTCACTCATCAAACAGATGACCTCATTCATCAAGTTTTTACTCTCACCAGCTACTTTACGTACCAGGCATTCTCTCTGTGTAATGTTTGTCTTCCATAGCGTGTGATAGTCTCTCGGTAGATAGGTAATGGGCAGAGCGGCAGCCACCGACAAGGGAGGTAAATCACTGGTACTACCAGCCTGGGTATCGAGAGGGTTAGTGGCTGCTGTGCAGTGAACCAGTATATCACTGGCTGTCAAGTTTCATTCCTCTGAACACAAGAAGCTGTGTTTTCTTTCTGTCTCACCCACACGTGAGCAGCTGGCTTTCAGTCCACAAACATAACAAAATCCCCGTCTCGTACAAAACGTTTGACAACGCGTAACTCACACGATTCATTATTCGTAACTCTGTGCTTTCCTGCTGTGAGCACAACGCGACTCCCCTATTTCTTGGCAAAGATCTCGTTATCAGTACCCGTCAGTAAGCACTTTACTCTCTCTCTCTCTCTCTCTCTCTCTCTCTCTCTCTCTCTCTCTCTCTCTCTCTCACATATTCATTTCTATGTTGCTTTTCGGCCCCGTAAGTAAGGCTAACGTTCGGAATCAACCGTCGAGAGAGAGAGAGTTTCGCTAGTTTAAGAGACGTTCAGCCACCTGTGACAAGTGCCAATATTCAGCCTGACTTTCCTCCGCTGGTCTATATAGCTAACGGCTTTGAAGCTGCCACTGATTCAGGATAGGAGCTCCACAAATCATGCATATGATTCTTTCTTCTATATCAAGCTTCCAGTTTTTCCTGCAGTTAATCTATTTACTAGGTGCAAAAGGCGGATAGATTTTCAGAAAGTCAGGTGTGTCGTTATTAAGAGTAAATTGGAGTACCATTTCTTGCAGAGTTTGTTTGAACGTGTCCGTAAAATTTCCAACACCATAGTGTTCTAATATCTCTGGCCATAACTTTACAGTTCACATGATTAGCATCTCCAGATAGGCCAAAGTGATAATGGTTCCTATGAACCCAGCCCTGACCTAGCAGTGACAACATCTCGGAGTCGGATGATCTTGTTACTCTCTCGATATACATGTCTTACATGACACATTTCATTGTGATGGAAAATGGTGCTGGTAGTGCCTGTTTCCACTCGTCTCTTTGCTCCTACAAATCTGTTAGTTCCCCCTTAATCAAAGCTTTAATGCTTTTAATTGAAAGCACAATGGTGAATTCAACAGCCTCCTCATCAAGTGCAGGTTTGGCTAGATCATCAGTTTTATCATACTTTCAGAGTCCATAGTATATGAGAGAGAATCCATAGCAGTTTGATTTGAATCCCTTGACTAGTAATGGTGGCATATCTTTCTTCGGCTTCAGAGACCAACATGTTTCATTCTGATCTCAGGGTGTTAACGGCAAGTAGTAAGGATAAAGAATAAGAGATAATTAGACTGGCTTTGGTGGTGATTGCTGGTGATATGAATGGAAATGGTGAGGAGTTTGTGGACTTAGGTGCTGAAAAAAAAATGGTGATTGGGAATACCTGGCTTAAAAAGAGAGATATTCACGAGTATACGTTTTTTAGTAGGAGAGATGGTCAACGGGCATCACTAGATTACGTATTGATGTAAATGTGCTGAGAAAGGCAGCTAGTGGGATGCCTGATCGCTATCTTGTGGAGGCGAAGGTGAAGATTTGTCGCGGTTTGCAGAAAAAAAGAATATCGGGGAGAAGAAAGTGGTGAGAGTAGTTGAGCTTCGAAAAGAGACTTGTGTGAAGAAACATCATTAAAGATTAAGTGTAGAACGGCAAAAGGTGAGAGCAAAGGACGTAAGGGGAGTGGTTGAGGAATGGGATGTATTCAGGGAAGCTGTGATGGCACGTGCAAGAGATGCATGTGACATGAGCAAGGTGGGAGGTGGTCGGATTAGATAGGGTATTGAGTGGGGGGAGATGAATTAAATTTATTAGTGAAGGAGAAAAGAAAGACGTTTGGAAGATACTTACAAGGAAGAAGTAAAAATTACTGGGAGATGTATAAGAGAAAGTAGCAGGAGGTCAAGAGGAAGATGCAAGGGTTGAAAAAGAGGACGAATGAGACTTGGGGTGAGATAGTATCCTTAAACTTTAGTGAGAATAAAAAGATGTTTTGGAAGGAGGTAAATAATGTACGTAAGACAGGAGAACAAATGGGAACATCGGTGAAGGGGCAAGGGCGGATGTGTTAACAGGTAGTGATGAAGGGAGGAGGAGCTGGAGTGAGTATTTTGAGGGATTGTTGAATGTGTTTGATGATAGAGTGGCAGATGTAGGGTGTTTTGATCGGGGTGATATGAGCAATAGAAGAGTCAGGGAGAGTGGTTTGGTAAAGAGAGAAGAGGTGGTGAAAGCCTTGCGGAAGATGAAATCTGGCAAGGCGGCGGGATTGGATAGTATTGCAGTTGAAGTTATTAAGAAAGGGGGTGCCTGTGTTGTTAATTGGTTGGTAAGGATGTTCAGTGTATGTATGGATCATGGTGAAGTGCCTGAGGATTGGCGAAATGCTTGTATCGTGCCAGTGTACAAAGATATGGGGATTAAGTTGAGTGTTCAAACTACAGAGGTATAACTTTGTTGAGTATTCCTGGAAAATTGTATGAGAGGGTATTGATTGAGAGGGTAAATGCATGTACAGAGCATCAGATTGGGGAGGAACAGCCTGGTTTTAGAAGTGGTAGAGGATATGTAGATCACGTATTTACTGTGCAGAATATATGTGAGAAATACTTAGAAAAACAGGTAGGCGAATATGGTGTGGGAGGTAAGCTGCTAGAAGCAGCGAGAAGTTTTTATGAAGAGTGGAAGGCACGTGTACGAGTAGGAAGAGAGGAGAGTGATTGGTTCCCAGTGAAGGTCGGTCTGCGGGAGGGGTGTGTGATGTTCCCATGGTTGTTTAATTTGTTTATGAATGAGGTGGTTAGGGAGGTAAATGCAAGAGTTTTGGAGAGAGGGACAAGTATGTAGTCTGTTGAGGATGAGAGGGCCTGGGAAGTGAGTGAATTGTTGTTCGTCGGTGATACAACACTGGTGGCTGATTCGAGTGAAAAACTGCAGACGTTGGTGACTGAGTTTGAAAATAGTGTGTGAAAGGAGAATGTTGAGAGTAAATGTGAATAAGAGTAAGGTTATTAGGTTCAGCAGGGTTGAGGGACGAATTACTTGGGATGTATGTTTGACTGGAGAAAAATTGGAGGAAGTGAAGTGTTTTAGATATCTGGGAATGGACTTGGCAGCAAATGGAACCTTGGAAGACGGAAGTAAGTCATAGGTTGGGGGAGGGGGTGAAGGTTCTGGGAGCGATGAAGAATGTGTGGAAAGAAAGAACGTTATCTCGTAGATCAAAATATATATGTCTGAAGGAATATTGTTTCCAACAATATTTCATGGTTGCGAGGCATGGGCTATAGATAAGGTTACGGAGGCGGGTGGATGTGTTGGAAATGAAATGTTTGAGGACAATATGTGGTGTGAGATGGTTTGATCGAGTAAGTAATGTAAGGGTAAGAGAGTTGTGTGGTAATAAAAAAAGTGTGGTTGCAGAAGAGGGTGTATTGATATGGTTTGAACATATGGAACGAATGAGTAAGGAAAGGTTACTTTAAAGAGGATATATGTGTCAGAGGTGGAGGAAACAAGCAGAAGCGGGAGACCAAATGGGAGGTGGACGGATGGAGTGAAAATGATTTTGAGTGATCGGGGCCTGAACATGCAGGAGGGTGAAAGGCGTGCACAGAATAGAGTGAATTGGAACGATGTGGTATACTGGGGTCGACATACTTTCAATGGACTGAACCAGTGCATGGGAAACGTCTGAGGTAAACCATGGAAAGGTCAAAGGGGCCTGGATGTGGATAGGAACCTTTGGTTTCGGTGCAATTCATATGACAGCTAGCGACTGAGTGTATGCGGATGTGGCCTTTTTTCGTCTGTTTCCTGGCCCTACCTTGCTGACGTAGTGGGTGGCGATGCTGTTTCCTGTGGTGCAGGATGGCGCCGGGAATGGATGAAGGTGAGCAAATATGAATATGTACATGTGTATATATGTATATATGTGGATGTGTATGCATAAGTATATATATATGTATATGTTGATATGCATATGTATATGTATGTATATGTGCGTGTATGTATATATGTGTGTATATGAGTGGATGGGTCTTTCTTCGTCTGTTTCCTGGCACCATCTTGCTTGCGCGGGAAACGATGATCAAGTATAATAATGAATAGATATATATCTATGTTTGTATGAGGCTTCTACAGCACTCAGGAAGCTGGTCAATTCCACCAGTCGGGACCGTGGTTTCTCAATCGTTGTGATATGTGTGCTTTATCCGCAGAGAGTGCAGGGAAAATGAGTAGTATGTGCACGACATCCTTCTTTTTAGTAGTTACTTCGTGGACGTGAAGGGTCTTGGGATATGTTGAAAAGGTGTTTGTGGTGTCATATTGGTGGATGACACCCAGAGGAGCAAGTGGGAACGCGTGACTTGTGTTTGTCTGGGTTGCATGGTTTCTGATGGGTGTACAGTCTGATGGACTGGAGTTTAAGACCGAGCTGATAGTGTGGTTGTTTAGTGCTTGTTGGTTTATTTCAGTGTGTATGAGTTTTGTCAGTGTTATGTTTGTTTAAGGGAAAGGGACCTGTAGGTAGAGGTTACTTAAGTGTGATACAGGGGTAAACTTTGGATTTCTACTTGGGGTTTGGTGGCTTGTTATAGAGTGGTTTGGATAGAAGGGGTCTTATGCTGTTGCATAAAATTGAGTGCCAAGCAAATCTAGGTGAGATTGTATTGGGAGAATCTTTGACTCATTATGAAGGTGTTGAGCGTTTGTGGTTGCTAGGCAGCCAAAGATTTGTTTTGAATGCAATATTTTGTGTGTTTTGCAGCTTTGTTATATTTGCTTTTGAAAGCGTGTAAGATCAGGCAGGTGAGACATAGATTAAAGTAGAGTGGATAAACTGGATGTAAAGAATATTGAGGAATTTTTCTCTTTCTCCAACGTTGATGTCAGTGTTTCTAGGACATCTACATAGCTTGTACTGTGCTTTTTTGTTGATGTTGATGTGAGGGGTGAAAGTCATGTGTGTGTCGTATGTAATGCCTAGAATCGTCGGTGTTTTGTTCGTCAGGAGAGACTGTTCATTCAAGGTGACTCGGGTGTGTAGCTGGATTTGCGTCTGTCTAGGGTTAAAAGAACGATAGAAATCTTCTCTGAAGGTGAAGACATTTCGTTTTGGCTGGGTGAGCCGTTGCTCCAAATGTGTATTGTTGTGCTGCATGTTTGATGTTGCTACTGTGTTGTCAGGGTTTTGTGATGTGATTGTGAGGTCGTCTGATACGAAAGACCTTCATGCTGAGGTTTGCCTGAGGTATTGGAAGGTCATGCAAGATGACACTGAACAGAGATGGAGAAAGAACTGCTTCTTGGGGAACTCTCTTGTGGAGTTTAAGTGTTTTAGAGGTGAAGCCATTATGAGTTACTGTGGCATGGAGGACGGCTATCAAACTGGCCAACTGCCATTTGTCATTACTGTGATGAAAGGTGTCAAGTATTATTTGTAAATGAATGTCCTGGGGGACAGTCTCATGTGCTTGATGTTTATTGCTACTAGTGCTGTTCGTAAGGGAGATTATGGTTGGTTGAATCCATCTATGATATGTTGAGTGGGTTCAGTATGTAGTTGAGTGGGCTCAGTATGTAGTATGGTGGAAGAGTGTTTGAGTTTGCAGCCAAGCTGTGTGGGTGAAAGTCGAATGTTTTGTGTGATTCTGTTGTAGATCGTTTTTTACAGAGTTTGGATATTGAAGATGGAAGTGATATAGAACGGTAGGAGGAGGGGGAGTTGAGTGGTTTGGAGGGTTATAGGATTGGTATTATGATGGCAAGCTTCCAGACGTCAGGGATTTTGTTTTGTAGCTAGTTGAAGATATCTGTAAGTGCTTAGACTGCAAATGGGCCATGTGGTCAGGACCTGTTGAAGGAGAGTTCTTTAAGGTTTTCATTGCATTGTTTGTGTCAGTGAGAGTGAAGGGTGGGTGGGCAGTTATTTCTTAATGGATTCTGTGCAGGTTTTTCATGATTCCTATTTAGGGATGTGGTTGATTTGTGGTTGGCTTTTGAGTAGTGTTTCATGAGCATGTGTGCATGTGTGCTTTGGGGAAAAGGGATTTCGTTGGAATGGGTCAGGAGTACTTCGTACGTGGAGCTTGAACCAGAGCGACGAATATGGAATTTCTTTATTATGCGCCAGGCCAAAATTAGTTGCTTTGGGTCTTGTGATATATTGTGTTGAGGAAAGAATGCCAGTTTTTTGTTATGTCTTTCAGTAATTAGGTTAGTGATGGTGATATAGTAGAGTTTGGATTTGTTCCCCGATTTACGAAGGGTTGTGGTGTCTGAGCTGGTGTTTTTGCTTTATGAGGTGTGTAACTTGCGAGTAGAATTTTGGATTATATTTCTATCTGTGCACTTGTGGTATGTAACTTTGCTGGCTTGGTTGGAGATACTGTTGAAGCGTATGATTGCATGATCTTAGGATGAGAAATCATCTATACTGAAGTTTTGGAGTTTTGTTTACATGTATGGTGCGAAGGCTGGCCAGTCTGCTTCCTGTAGTTTGTGTACGTTTTGTTGTTGTTGTTGTTGTTGTTGTTGTTGATTCGGTGGGCTAGATAAAGTCTGATCAGGATGGGCAAGTGGTCAGAGTACAGTTCGCGTAGCGTGCTCCAGTTGGTCCTTGTGTGTAGTGCTGGTGATGTCCTGCGAAGTCGGCTGCTGTAGGTGGCGGGTTGGGATTCTGATTGGCTGGTTGCAAAGGTTGAGGATATTGAGAGGATGCAGTTGGTTTATGAGTGTGTTAAACCAACTGGAATGGTGTACAATGATATTTACAGAGATAGGTGTTGCACATTCTGGTGAGGTTCTGCAAATGGAGAGTGTATCTAGGGGGAATGTGGATGGAAGAGATATGTGTATGTTAATTATGTTGCAGTTGGTGGTGTGAAGTTTTATCTTTATGGACTGTATTCTTAGGAACTTATCGGTGTCTGTGAGATGTGTTGTGGTGTTACTGGTGTTGGAGAAAGGTACGGCTTGGTGGACGAGTATTGTGAGTTCCCCTTCTTGTTGTTGTCTGTCGTTTCTTACAGGTGTGAGTGCAGATCTGAGTGAGTCTGGTTTCTTGAATGAGGACTATGTGGATGCTGTGTTCTCTGAGGTGGTTGACTATTTGTGTGCGTTTGTTCCTTATGCCATTGGCGCTGAGTTGCAAGATGCTTAGTTTCTCGCTCGGGTTCTGTTGAGTAGAATGGTTTGTTTGTGGAGAATGAGAACGTGCGGTTGAGTGATGCTTGTTAGGAGTTAGTGCTGGGGTTTTGAGTAGTCTCTAGTGGATGACGGTGATGTACAGTGGAGGTGACACCGCTGAGCGCAGTTAGAGTATCTGATGTAGTAGTACTTTTACTGATACGCTTTTTACACTGTGGGCCGAGTTTTATTGGTGGTCAAGGGTAAGGGTTAATGTCACCGGTTTGCATTAGTGTTTGGGAGATGGTGACTGGGCCGTCATCTCCCGATAGCGAAATATATGTGTAAATGTACGTATGAATATATTTCTGGGTATGACATGGCCAGACACGCGGCCGGGGACAACTGGAGGCTACACTCCACGTGGAAACAGGGATAGTTAAGCCCTTTGGAGTGGGAAGGTCTGCAAGGGCGTGGGTAAAGGAGGTTGCGTATCAGTCTACTCAACTTTAATTTAGGTTGGAGGCCACTGCTCATGGAACCCCTCTGATCTTCATCGTACCCTGTGCAGGCGGGTCCATATAGCACCTATGCATGTGTATCTTCAATCATATCTTTCACCCCCCAGCCATGACTTGATCACTCTTGCTCTGATGTCTCTCGCACCAGGGACAGCCCGTAACAGGCCATGAAATTCTTCAATTTCCCTGAATCTCTCTCTACTTTCATTTCAGCTCAGATTCGCTGCAAAGGTGTTCTTCGCAACGTCAACCACACCTTCATGAAAATAAAGTGTGCTGATATGATTTCTTTTTCTGCTGACAAGTGTTTGTGATTTTCAACCAAAAGCACTCCTTAACTCCTGTAATGCAATCATTCCTCCTTTCCTCCGACCTGATCATTTCATAACTAACTCCCTAATTCATAAAGCTGCTTCTTCTGGTACCTTATTTTCTTATTTTCCTTTCAATGATTTTGGATAATTCTGCGTCTAATCGTCCTATTCTATATCGTACCACTGACCGTTATGTCATCTTTTATATATCTGGTCTATGCGAATAGCCCTAGTGGCTTACCCCCCACCCCCCACTCTCCCGAATGCTAAGGAAGTGTGCCCCCGAGTTACTCCAATCCTCCATTGCCTCTTTCGTCTCTCTTGTAAAACTCAAACCTTTCCTTCTTCTTGGAAACATGCTTTGTTGGAACCCATCCCTAAGAAAAGAGACCACAGTAACCCTTCCAGCTACCGCCCAATGGCATTTATATTTAGTGTCTGTAAAGTCTTTGAACTCTTCTTAATCTTATTTTTTCAAGCACTCACAATCACATTCCTTTCTTTCTGATCACCAATAAAGATTAATTAGTGTTGGGTCTATTGGTGACCTCTCCTATATGACTTGCCTCTTATTTCACCAAAAAAGGTGAAACTTCCGTCATGGCCCTCAACATCGAAGCGTTTCACTGGGTGTGGTACAAGTCTGTGCTATCTAAACTTTCTTTTTTCCAGGCCTTTAATGCATAGCTTCTTCTCTGGCTGATCCGTTGCAGTAGTCACTGATATAGCGATTTCTCTCTCTTAAATTCTAAGCAGTAGTCCTTCGGGGTTCTGTACTACACTACTTACATATATACTATGATAACCTAGTTAAAATCAACACTGCTAAAACGTAAGTTCTCCCTGTATCTCTTTCTGATCAGGTCTTCTCTATCCTGGAAATCTCACATAATCAACATCGCAGTCTTGGTGGTGGTGTATAGGTGCCGTAACTATTTTTCTTGAGAGCAGCCTTTTTCTATGTACAAGGGTTTTATCTGCTCTAGCATGAAGCTCTGGTGAGGTTCTTCGTATGGAATACTGCTCATATATCAGGGGTGGTTCTTTGTCCACTTTCCTATTAGCAAGAATAAGATTAAAGCCTTTCGTCTCATCAGTGCTCTTGGCATCACATCTCTTGAATCATCCCTTTCTTACCACTGTGATGATGCTTACCTCCCTCTATACCACCATGGCTTGGACCAGAGGTACTCACCTAGCTACTACTTCCATAGCTTCTGTTTGAAGACCAGCCACACGAGGATCGATCATTATAACACCTCCTTCTTTCCCGGAGCAGCGAAGCTGTGGAATTCTCTTCCTTCTTTTATCCTTCCCTCTTCCTATAATTTTTGTACGTATAAGATGTCAGGTCTATAAACACCTGGGGAGCACTGATCTACTTCTTCATTCTTTTTTCTCTTATTTTTTTCCTTTTCACTGAAGATGGATTTTACTAGGACGTGATTTGACTATATCACATCGGTCGTTATAAAAACGCATATATGTATGCAGATGAACAAAAACAGATAGAGGATTCAAGAATATAATGGGAGACACCAGGAAACTGGAACCCAAAGATTCGAACGATTTCTTGAGCGTTCACATCAACAGGAATACAGAGAGAAGTAACATAGGTATGTTTTACAGACAAGTGGGACAGGTAAGGCTCGTGACTCCATCAGGTGAGGGTCAGGCGAAGGTCATGTTAGAAATGTAACCACAAAAGCCAAGGGCCA
This sequence comes from Panulirus argus, assembly GCA_038088735.1. Lineage (NCBI taxonomy): Eukaryota > Metazoa > Arthropoda > Malacostraca > Decapoda > Palinuridae > Panulirus > Panulirus argus. The sequence continues at coordinate 549 of JAYMFT010057965.1, read as the reverse complement.
GATCATGGATCAAGTCATGAACTTATACATATTGACCTTTTTCTTTTATAATGGATATGATTTGATTATGACAGTCAGACTATTAGTCTTGCCATTAAACTAGATCCATTCATACTCAAAGGAATTGTCAACATGTACAAGTTCATGACCTAAATCATGACCTGATCCTTGCCTTAGGCGCTTACATTTCTTACCTGGCCTTAGCCTGACACCCTCATTTAATGAGATCACACACATTGTAGATGAACCCTACCTGTGTCCATTATCTCTGGACTCCTGATGCATTAACTACGAAAGCTCTCAGTTCATCGAGGTTCATTTTCTGTATGACTACTAACATATAAATGTATTTTTTTTTATGTTGAAGGCTCCAATCACATCAAGGCCGGGCCCTAATTAAAATATAGAGAGACTTGAGAAAGGGGAGAAAAAACAAAGGGAAAGTATTTACAAATCTTTGAGAAACTGGAAAACCTGTCTCTTAAAATGAGCCAGGTCATAGTTATTGGGAAAGACATGAGAAGGTAGAGAGTTCCAGAGCTTCGACGT
>JAYMFT010057954.1:0-15015 GCA_038088735.1 Panulirus argus | reverse complement strand
GGAAAGGTCTGTGGGGCCTGGATGTGGAAAGGGAGCTTTGGTTTCAGTGCATTACACATGACAGCTAGAGACTGAGTGTGAACAAATGCGCCGTTTCGTCTGTCTCCTGGCACTATCTCCCCGGCACGGGTGGCGATGCTAATTCCCGTGGGGTGGGGTAGCATCAGGAGTGGATGGGGGCGAGCAAGTGTGAATATGTACATGTGTATTGCATGTGTATGTATTTATATATGTATATGTTGGTATGTATATATATATGTACTGTGCATATATGTATATATGTGTATGTGGGGGGGATGAGTCTTTCTTCGTCTGTTTCCTGGCGCTACCTCGCTGACGCAGGAAACAGCGATCAAGTATAACAAAAAATAATATAGAATAAAAATAATAATAATAATATATAGTTTGAGTATCCCAAAGCCTCTGAATAAACATTTTCCTATACTTAAAAAATTTCCATAGTAACTGTAACAAAATTAGCTGCATCAGTGAAAACATCAGTATAGACATTATCTTTTTATTCCTCTGAATTTTTCTAATGAATATCTAATAATACTAAAAATCTTAATTTTCCAATATATATCATCTATGAAGATGACTAATTTTTATAAATTAAAATATATATTAAGAATCTTCCTTTTTCTCTTCCATTTCCTTTCTCTCAAGTTCTTTACGAGCATTTAACTTTGCCATCCACTTTCGAACTAACCTTCCAGGCCACTGGTAGTCCTTGTCAGTGAGTGGGACATAGATGACACCCATCAAGACCTGTCGCTTGATGCTGCCATCTTCCAGCTTATCAATCTGAAAGATTCAGGTGTAATCCCTCAGCAACATAACATGCCAGGTAATTTGTGATTTTCTTAACATGAAAAAGCTGCTTAAAGTTAGGACAAGTTTATAGATCAAAACAGCAACAACTAAAAACTAATCATTATGATTATGAACATAATATCAGGTGTGAATAATAGCAGGATCCCTAAGTTTTGAAAGAGATGTGTATTCTCATTTTAACATCAGTTTACATGGAGTGGCAGTGATCATTAAAGATGGCAGTGGGAAAGCCAGAGTCGAAAATAAAAATTTGCAGGGGAGAAGAACTGGGGTTGCATTGACAACTGAAGTGGATAAATAGTTAGGTATAAAGTGCAAGCCAGTTATGACTACAGCATTCATACTCCAAAGCAGCACTCCAAATTTAAATGTCTTTACAGCAAGAAGCATGTTTAAATTATCAGATGCTTCCTTTTTTAACTTTTTTATGTATTTTCTGACCAAACAAGACACAAATTTAAAGCATTTTTTAATTAGTTAAAAAATATCTTGAAATATTGTCTGGTGGGTCCCACTGGAAACACATTGACTGTTTTCATAGGGTTAAATAAATATGGTATTACTTCATTAATGGACATATTTCTTATGGTGTGAACTCACTTGTTCTAGATTCTGGTTAGCTCCCTCTGGGCCAATTGGAATGATGAGTCGTCCACCTGGGGCAAGCTGCTCAACCAGTGCTTGGGGCAGAGTAGGGGCTGCGGCTCCTACATGGATAGCATTAAAGGGTGCTTCCTCTGGATGACCTAACCGACCATCACCAACTGGGGGATGAAAAAGCATGAAGTTTCCTTAACACACTATCAAAAGAATATTGTTAGTATTAAGCCTAGGTATGGTGGGCTTCTTTAGGGTGAAAAGGTCCTCAACAATGTTTTACTCACTTCATTCTACTGACAGTGATGTAGCTTTGTTGAAAATGACTTCTTCCTTATGGTGTTACCACCTGGAGGCAGAGTCTGGGAAAGAACATTTAGGGAATGAAAGCTTGAAATCTTCCCCTACTGTATCACTTTCCAAAATATGAAACAAAGGAAATAGTCAAGCTAGGATTTTTCCTCTTAAGGCTCACTCATCAATTCCTGACACTATGTCTCTCAAGTGGGATACAGTGAATATATATGAAAAAAAGATTACTTACTCTCTGTCCCAAGAGTCCCTTCTATCTCTATGAAACTTCCACAGCATTCAGGAAGTTCACCATGTCCACCAGGTGGGAACATAGGTCATGAAGTATAGTCATGATGTGTGTGTATTTATTTGAGAAGAGCAAAGGGTATCAGAGTAGTACATGATAAATGTCTCCATTGTGTTGAAATGTGTTGAACCAGTGTTTTTAGTAATTTAGGGACAGGTGATATCCACAACACAGATGGGAAAATGTGACTCATGTTTGTTTGGGGAGTGTGATTTCAAATGGAAGTATGTCTGGTGAGGTGGTTCTTAAGGCTGAGTTGGGAAGGTGGTTGTTTAAGTGCTTCTTGAGTCATTTTGGTGTGTATTTATTTAAACAGTGTAAGCAGAGGTTCCTGAAAGATGAAGTGGGGGGGTACACTTTCTATCTCTACTAGGGGGTTGGCATTGAATAATGGAGGGTTTGGGTGGGAGGGCTCTAGTACTAATGCAAAGAGAATAGTACCAAGCACGTTGAAGTGGGATTATAGCGGCAGTCAGTGATTGTTCTGAACGATCTGTTTTGTGTGGTTTGCAGATTTCTTATGTTTGCTTTTGAAAGGGTGGAAAATCAGGCTAGTAAAGTATAGTTTAGAGTAGAGCAGATGAAGTGTTTAAAGGAGATGTTATGCAAGTTATCCCTGAGAGTTGAGAAGAATGAATGCTGTCCTCATATAATCTGTGTGTTGTAAAAGGTGACAAACAGGGGTGGGAGCAAGTGGAGGGGGTGCTGGAAATCTTACCCTCCTGTATTACTTTCCAAAAGAGGAAATAGACAAAGGATCCAAGTAAGGATTAATCAGTAAATACCTCTTTGTACAATGGGAGGAGGGAGTTCTACATTCATGACTCCCCATTTCTTGAACATTCTTTACCATAATACAACTTCTCAAATTTCTGTATGCTGTACGTCACCTGTGCTTGATGCTTCCTTGCTCACACAGGACAGCAAATATGTATGAAAGAATGATATAACCATGTGTATACCAGGATCACCATTATGATGAATAAACTTCACAATATTTGAAGCTAAGCATATATGCGTTTAGTCTAAAAGTGATTTTAAGATGTTTTCCACATTTTAATAAATACAACTACATGTGCCAATAGGTCCATATCATATGCTCTAATTCAAAAGCCCTTGTAAAATGGAGCTTTATCACCATTTCAAGGTCTTGTCTTTTGTTTCTGATGAGTCAAAATGGAAATAAATTACAGATGTCTAGAGGGATAGATACTGAGTGACACCATTATTCACTTTGATCAAAAGGTTCAGAATGAGCAAAACAGACATTCATTTTGTTAAAAAACACTGGCTTAAGTATTTGTTTCAACAAATATGGAGACAATTACATTTCAGAGGAATCAACATCAAAACTCAAGGCATCAGATAAGTAAAATTTATGAGCTTGGTGGTTTAACAGTAAACTCATAATATGCATCTTCTAATAGAAACAATTATTTCCATAACACTACATTTCTTCAACTCACACTATCAACGTTAAGTTGGTAAACTTGCGGTACACAGCAAGTAAAGTACTTTGGCAAGAAGAGTGGTTACGACACTGGGGTTGAATACAAAACAGCACTGTGGTGATTTATAATTCAAGCTGTGATTTGGATGTGGCCAAACATTTTGGAGAGTTTGGGCTCATGGCATAAAGTCTATATGTTCACCTTATTCTTTTCTTACCATCATCTTTTACTTTAACATCACAGACACCTATCACTGCATTTCTTGTAGATTTAAGATTTACACGACACAAATGGTTAAAAAACAGGACATGTCAGAGAATTCAAAATTTTCCATAATTGTATATTCATCCCTCCCTATCATGTTTTATCATAATAACTAATGAATAAAACTGAACTATGATAAGGACATCCTAATGGAAAATTACATAACAAATGCCAAATGTCTCATAATTTTCCTATTTTAAATAATTCCCATTTTATATCAGTTTCATGAAGAATTTTTGTCAATAAAGAGATAAATGTATTCACTAACCAACGAGTTTGACGGTGCCAGATGTCAAGAGTTCTGGACTATCCTTCTGGATGTTCTCTTGAGAAAATTTGATGAGTTCATTTATGTGGTCAATTCCTACAGCAATGCCAGTTTCACCAACCTGGATGCAAAAGGTTACATCTTGTAGTGGTCATATGGCATGCTGCATTACTTTTTGCAATCATTCTATCTAGTGCATTTTCTCAGTATATAATATACATAAACATTATCTAAAACCACACTAGTACCAAAGAACCTGTTCTGATTTAAATGCTGCTTTCATTGAGTGAACTATCATTTTCAAATCTGCCACCAAGACACTTGTTTTAGAGGCCACTCAACTTTACTCTTAGCAGATTCAAAGAAAACATATGAAAAGGAGTGGGTGACGCATGAATCACATATCATTCTTTTTTCCATGCTTACCCCATCATGTATCCACTTCAGCAACCCAAATGCACATATGTGACTCATCTGAAAGTTGTGATCTCTCATGATTAGTTTTACTGTCTTTAAGAATATAATTTTGCCTAAGAATAACTGTTAATGATCATCATGGAACTAATAGGTTTACTGAGGAACCTGGGAATGGATGAAAAACTATAACTTGCTAGGATTAATGTATTAGATGATAAACTCTGGACTTGATAGAAGTCATGAATAATTTTTACTCAAGGGTAAGCAGCTGGAAGAATAACCCAGTTTCTCAAGTTTCTAACTCTATGAACAGTTAGGGTATTCATTATTTACAGCATTTTCTCACTAAAGCTTTCTCCTCCAAGTTAGTTTTATTTCAGTACTAGATATTCTTATTTCTTGAGCTCCTTCTTAAGTTTTCTGTTATATTTTCTTTTTAAGACTGAACCAGTTTAACAATCATGGTGAACTAAAAAGTATGGTCATCTTCCCTTAGGGAATTAGATATTGCACAGAATTTCAAAAAGTAGCTAAAATTTTTTTATTTGTTTTCACCTTTTAGGGTGTGTTCTTGGTGCATTATATAAGTAAACTCTCTGTTTCTCCAGAAAAGCATCGTTCACTGGCCAATGATGATAAAATAAAAAAAGTTACAACCAAAAACCATAATACTGTATTATGATTACCTAATGGAAAGAAAAGTTATTACAGAAGCAGCCTAGAGATTTGGAATTTAAATATGACAAAGAGTAAGAAATGTTCAGCTAACAGGAGATAACATATCACTCATGTAAAAATCTGTTTAGAGTAGAAATTTGTGGCTGTATTTGGTTTATTTCAGAGTTTAGATAATGATCCACCATATTTTACTGATTAAAAAAAACATATAAAATTATATATATATATATATATATATATATATATATATATATATATATATATATATAAAGGGCAAAGGAGAAAGCAATCATTACTTATATATCACTTTAGTGCAGCAAACTAAACTGAGGTTTCCCAATAATCATGATCATTACATAAAATCTATGAGGATTTTTTAAAAACAAGAGGAATGATTTCAACCATGCAGTGAAGTCGTTTTATGTGTTTAGGTGGAGATGTGAGTGAAGTTGGTTTCACCTGACAAACCAACTTTGGGTGCAAAACTGAAAAATTAGGAGTGCTCAAACAGTCCCATATTAAAAAGGAGACCCAAGTTTACTGTAACATACTGGACATGGGTACATGTTAATGAAATGAGGCTGTGAGCACTTGATATATCCAGAGTGAGACAAAGATTTGAAAACTGTGTATGATGGAAATTGTAATGACCCTGTAAAATAGTGATTCAATCCTGAAGCTTCATCATGCACTGACTTGTGCCAAAAATTCTTTAATGGTGCAGATTTGCATGCTGGACTGCTAGGATTGCTAGGCAACATAGTGGTGTATGAGTGGTTATGAAACTAGGCTTTGCCTGATCTCTTTTTTTCTGAAACTAGTGAGAGATGTAGTTAAGGGGCCCCTTAACAAAGATCCTCCCATATTGACTCTAAAATTTGTTCTGTTTCTCAAGGTAAGCATCTTTACTTTCTTGATTCTGACACATTCAGCAATGTAAAATGAGGAAAAAGTAACGTAGTTAAATTCAAAACTGCAAATGTGCTATTTCTTTTTATACCTCTTTCTAAACCTTACCTATTTTCTAATACCAAATTTTAAAACAATGCAATTCAACCCTGCAACAACATAAACAAGTTGGGTATAGCTATATCTTTTTCTTTTTCGAAACCCCATATAATGAACATCAAAAATTATGCTTCCAAAAGGTTAGGGCATTTTATTGGTGCTGCAATTATGGTTCTTGCAAGCAGTTATTCCATATCTATGAGGATTTCAATTACCCCAGAATGGAGTACTGCCTACATGTTTGACGGTTCTTCTTCTGCCTGTCTCTTCGCCAGAAATGAATCGAGAGTCTCTCATGAACCATCCCTTTCCATCTGCTGTCAAGTTGTTTCCTCTTTTTCTGCTCTACAGGTATTATTCTGGTTAATGCTTTAGTAAGCTTCCTACATGTGTCCCAGCTACTTAGGCCTGAATCCATGGCACTCAAGTGGCTGCTGCTTCCCATAGTTTCTGTCTGGAGACGAACCACATGTGGGTGACCATTATGGTACCTCCTCCTCCTTTCCTTGAACACCACAGCTCAGTAATTTTATTCCATCTTTCATCTTTCCCTCTTCCTATAACTTTTCACCTATAGGAGACAGGTCTACAAACAACTGAGGAGCTCTGTTCAATTTCTTTATTTCATTTCCTCCATAATCCATTTTTGCTTCATCCAAGATGGCCAAGACTTGGGCATCTTTTTGTCCATGCCATGTCAAATTCAAATAAATGTAGTAAGCTGTAAACTTGTCAGGATACATATGCAAGCAAATAAATTTCAGAGACACATAAGTACCAAATGCCAAAGGGCCTGCAACCTGGCTCGAACTTACCATGTGACCCATGCAAGCAGTGAGATAACCACTCCCTGAGCCAACATCCATAGCACGATTCCCTTTCTTAAGGTGATTACTGAGCAATTCCAGAGCATGTGCATGCTGAAAGTAAAGAGTAAAGAAAAAAAATTGCAAATACAATAAAGTGATATGAAAGACAATAATAATGGTAAAATAGGTATCAACATCAGGGGATAATGATCAAACAGCTTTCGACAGGAAGTGAATTTTTCAGAAATGGAGCACTGTATACTATGGCTAGGAGTGCTATTATTATGCTTCTCCCAAGGCCATTTCCCATGTTAGTGAAGAAGTACCAGTAATAGAAGAAAGGTTGCATTCGCTCTTAACCATCTTCTAACTGTCATGTGCAATGTACAAAACCACAGCCCCCTATCCAGTATCTGGCCCCATAGCCTTTACTATGGTTACCCTGGCCACTTCACATGCCCTGGTTAAGTCAAGCAACATCACATTGTCCCTGGTTTACCACATTGTTCCTATTCACTATATCCTATGCACACCTATCACCTTTCTACATGTACTTAAAATATTTTTCACTCCACCCATTAATCTCCAATTTGGTCTCCCCATTCTCCTTGCCCCTCCACTTCTGACATATATATCCTGTTTGTCAACATCTCTTTACTCATTTTCTCCATATGTCCAGACCATTTCAGCATACCCTCTTCATCTCTTTCAACCAAACTCTTATTTCCACACCTCTCTCTTACCCTTTAATTACTGTATTTACTTGGTCAAACCACCTCACATCACATGTTGTCCTCAAACATTCCACTTGTAACACATCCACCCTCCTCCACACATGCCTATGCCTCAGCTCATCTTTACAACATTGTTAGGACCACTATTACTTCAAATATACCCATTTTCACCCTCCCAGATAACAACTGCTCTTTGCACACATCCCCCAATGCTTCCAGAACCTTGTTACCCCAGGATTATCCTCTATAGGGCTCCTGCAGCACTCAGGAAGATGATGGAAGTTTCGTTTTGGGCATGAGGGTCATGTGATAAGCTGAATCAATACTTGTAATGTTAAAAAGATAGATGGTGTCTAGAATGAATGAGACAGTGTAATTCGTACGTGTCTAGAATGAATTAGACAGTGTAATTCGTACATGCCAGGAGAAAGTAGTTTCACGTGGTTGTATGTCTGGTGGTGTGAAAATAAAGACAAACTTTGGAGGGTGTTTGTTTAATGATTGCTGAGTCATTACAGTATGTAAGTGTTGTCAATGTTGGTGTTTGTTGGGAAAGATGGCTCTGTTTGGGTTGGAGGGGTCTAGTGCCACTGCAGTAGAATCTGAGATAACTATTGCCTGCGTCATCTCAGCTATCATAAAAAGATACTCTCTGCCAGTCTAAAACTAAGTGCTTCTCTGCATCTCATCAAGGTATGATATGACACATCTCCATTAACTAAACTTGTAAAGTGCACTCTACATCCAAAAAAGCTAATTTCATCCAAGTCATAACAATAATATTCTCACCCATTCTGTCTTCTTTGTACTACATCTTAGATCATCTTGCAACATTCTGATCCTGAGATGCATAAACCTTATATTATTTCACCCCTATTATTGTCTCCTGAGATCTTATTCCTACATGTTACTCCTTCGACTCTGTAATCTCCTTATCAGTACATTCAACACAGACATTGTTTCACATATATTTTAACTCATTTTTTCATACCTCCTTTCCTTTGCTGCCTCAGCAAGGTAGCCTTATGGGCAGAAGACATGTAGGAAAGACTTGGGTAGTACTCTCTTTCCCAGTTCCCTAGAGGTAACATCCAGTACCTAACTAGCTTAAATTTTCACCTCATCTACTTAATATACTCATCCTCTTGTCCACCAGCAATCACGTGTATACATGCAATTTTAGTAAATTAATTTGCAGAAATGGGGTCCACAGTGTCAACATGTAAGGCTAGTTATGGCTTACAGTTCAAATGTTAAAAAATCAATCATTTGTCCATTCAAAACATGCATTCATTTACTCACAATTTCACTTTAAAAATCATATATAGCTTGAAATATGTTTATCAACCAAACCAATACTACACTGAGGAAGTCACTGAAGTAAGTATTCATTGTAAACATTGACTTAAATAACATACTAATTATTTAAAAAATGTAACTGGGATTTGCTTAAAAGGATTTCTACTTTTCTGGGACATTTTTCATGCTTCCCATTAGCAATATGAAATGAGAACATAAAGTGAACTGCCAATCAAGTTTAATGAAACTCAGTCTATTTAGACAAGAGTGTTTTGCAAATTTAATAAAGAATTAACTAACCATGTGAGGTGCACTGATGGTGACACCATAACCAATACCCTGTGGAGAGTCCATGTAAGGGTTGTGCTTGGAGTACTTTCCTCTATCAACTCTAAGCATCACACGCTCTACTTCAGATGACCGGATAATCTGGTTAGCTGAAACATGAGGTTTGGTCTTTATAAATGTTAAGTAAATATGAGAAAGAAAAGAACATCTAGCTTTAAGAACTTTATCTGTAATGTCTACTCTTACTTAAGTATTTTTACTTTTTATCAATAAATATTAATATGACATCAGAGTCCTCATAAACCTAACACTGGCTTGGCTTAACAATTATCTAATATGAGATTACTTTTATCCTTGATTTTTACATATTTTTCACAACACAGATCAAGCATATACCTTTATATGATTGCAATAGCATTACTGTTAACCTAGTTTTATAGAACCATCAACAGATCAAATCCCTATAATATGAATTAGAGATGACTTCCCCACAATCAAAGATAAGAGAAATCCCAAACTTCTTACAAGAGCCCATCAATTCAATGGGCCAAGCCACTGTACCACATTTCTGCATCTACATTTTCTGTAAACTGTATAGTCTTAACAGTTATTACTCATGCCGTGCTGAGTTGGACTAATAATGTAAACTAACAATCTTATTCCTGCCTGAATAAGATTGTGACATTTCTGTTCCACTAGAATGCACAACTTTTCTCACTGTCCCACCCATTCCATTATAGACCCCCCATCCACCAACTCCTCTTTCTACTACCCTGCTCAACTCCGCACCATCCCGACTTCTTGTTTCAACACTTTTTTTTTATGACTTCCCTCCTCCAAACTTTGCAAATATAATGAGGTAAAGTATATTTGCTACTGCATGTAAAAGAATGAAAGCTAAAAAGTAGACTTACCTTTCAAATGCCTAACCATATCAGCATTATCCCGTCCATGAGACCTCCAAGCCATGATGAAACGAAGACTGGGCTGCAACCACAATCCAGTCAATAGAATCAAACGCAAATTTCTGTGGGCTAGCATTTACTGTAAGTGACTAATATCTGAAAAGTTAAACCAATCTTTAAGACTATAACTGGCAAAAACAATTCTAAAATTAAACTCCAGTCTAAAGCTCATAATGTTTTGGAGAGTGAGTAATACAGATGTTATCTAAAAGACAGTAACTAAAGCTCATAATGTGAAGAGTAAACGACTCAGTTGTATCTACAATAAATGACACTTCATATAAATACAGTTTATAATAATTCTAGAATCCACAAGACAGCAATGTATACTGCAAGTAAATATATAACCCCAAATGCATTTCTATAAATCTATTCCATTTGGAAAATTGGGTTCATCCAATTCTCTGTAATAGCACAAGACCCTTTCTACCAAAATCATTGAATAATAAACCACTAACCCCATGCAGAAATAAAAGGCTCACGTCTACCTCTCACTTCAGTTACTTACTCATAAATTCACCACTCTGTAATAAACACAGCACTAATGAAACACATTCACAATGCAATGACTCGACAAGCATTAACCCATCAACCCCCGTCAAACCAATCTTACGGTCCACTACACCACACATACATCCACTTGAAACTACACTCCCCAAACTTTCTTATCTGTGTTCTATAAAACCCATCTCTCCAACACTACAAACATGAATTAAACATATCACAAGAACCATCATGCAAAAGGTGTAATTTCCACACTGAACACCTTATTCTTTAATTCACTTGAATTCACCCTACAAAGACAAAAAACATAATATCAGAGAACTCCTTGAACTGCAGTTCCTTCCTATAGATGTGGCTAGATGTGTGAGTGTTGCGCTTCCAGAACCTTCGCCCCCTCCCCCATCCTATGACTCACTTCTGCTTCCATGGTTTTATTTGCTGCCATGTCCACTCCCAGATGTTTAAAACACTTCACATCCTCCAAATTTTCAACATTCAGACTCGCATCCTAACTAAACTGCCCCTCTACCCTGACAAAACGAATAACCTTGCTTTAATTCATATTTACTCTCAAGTTCCTCCTTTTACACTCTTCCAAACTCAGTCACCACGTAATGCAGTTTCTCACTTAAATTTACTATCAAGAATACTGAAAATCCAAGTAAATCTCTGGAGCTTGAGGTGGTTAGGTGAGGTTTTCGTAAGGAATTGAATATCTACAAGATTTCACCTACTTTGGTGTTAATGGTAATTTTCCTGATCTTCATGGACCCTTAACACTGTTGCTTTCTTGAACATCATAATAGAGTATATTGCTCCAAATCACATTCCAATCCTCCTACTGTAACCTCTATACAATAATTATCTTAGCAAAACAAAAGTAATCAATACCCTAGGCTAATCCCACATTTTCTCTGCTCTTCATAGCCCTCCCTACTATCGTTTCAGTAGTCATTACAGGACTATTTAATATTATTGTATCTCATTTGTGCCATTCTAAATTACTTTTAACATGTGAGGATTTTATTGATAAGCTTTTTTCACTTCCATACGTTATGTTTGAGGCTCTCTTTAATTTTTTTCATTTACCAAAAATAGAGTAAATATCAGCTGTCTTTGAAATGTTCCTTAATTCTATTTAAGTACTGTTGATTTACCAGAATATTGAACAAAAGAATGCCAGTAATTTGGAATGAAGTATATCTTAAAACTATGTGTGATGATCGATCCCGCCAAACTGTCTCATTCATAATCATCTGCATTGCATGCAGACTACTGCAGGCCACAATGCAATGCGGTGCCTGAATGCATTTTCTGTTGCAACATTTGAGACAAATATACCACAGCAACAAACTGGTCTCAAAACTCACCTTGGGAGTTTCAAGTACAAATAAGTATAGTAAATGACTAATATAAACCTCCAAAAGCTGCCAATAACAAGTCTGTAACTTCACCACACCCGAAAACTTCTGTTTACCTGATTGCCAGCTGATCGAACTGATCACTATCCGAATCCCTTAAACAAGTTTCTTACTATTGAAGGAAATATGGGATAATGAATTAAATTACACCACTTAATCGTTAATATATCTAAATAATTGATAAATTTTGAAGTTCTGGTTGTAAAATATTATACTGAAATTAAGTATTAGAGGTGAAAGGACTATAAGAGAATTCGTAAGAGAGGAATCGGATGATGAGGAAGGGATCAGAAGCGGACGGTTTCAAGTCACTGTTCTCTGCTAGCGAACACTTAAGGAAGAGATTAAAAAAAAAAAAAAATAAGAACTAATGTCAGCACAATGTACACTTTCACTTTAAAAGTATTTGTGTGCCACTATAGTATGCGGTCTACCACGGTATCAAACACTATAGCATGCGCTCTACTTCATTTACTACCTAACCTAACCTAACCTAAGGTTAGGTTAGGTAGTAAATAACGTAGACCGCATGCCATAGTGTTTGATACCGTGGTAGACCGCATACTATAGTAGCACCAAGTATTTGGATCACTAACATAATTAGAATTAAAATAATCAAAGAAGAATCATGGATGAAATGGTAGATCGGCTTTCACCTGGTATGTACGCAAAATTGCAGATTCATCGAGAGTGCCACAGGAAATGTGGTATTAAAGTAAGAAAATATGTACAAAGTCGAAAGCCTGGTTTTAATAAGGTTTTTCTACGTAATGAACACCATCTGATGATAATAACTTGTTCGCTGGAAATGTTTTAAGGTGATGAAGTATCTGTGGGGGTGGCTGGGTGGTGTGGTCGCTGGCCCGACAACAACGAGCAGGACGCGGGAGATGGACGGCTTTGATGGTATGACGGTAACAATAATGTACGGTAATTAATAATTTAAGAAAACAACGTTAAGAGTGGCAGCTGATGATTGAGAGTTCCCATAAGGTAAGCTAAGTGTTAAAAGTCTAGTTTAGCTCAGCCTTAAGACGCTCTCGGGTATTTTTACACATGTTTAAGTACTTTACGTTCGTTGGGACTACACAAATACCTGCTGAGCAGGAATTGGGGCATTACGTTTTATATGGTGGCATTAAGTAAAGTGACATCGTTTACGTGTATCGTGCAAATGTAGGAGTCACTGAATGTAATACACTTATTAATACACTTGTATAATATCAATACCTGTAAAACCCCGAGTAGCCGAAATGGTAGTCTAAGGATTCAAGCAGTATATTTGCGTCTGGAGGAGGATTACGATGTGTCATTTGTATACATCCTGTGGCACGTTCGCAGTGTATTACTATGAGCTTCATAAGTATATCTTGACTGTATTAATGAAAATTAAGATAAGTCCTTCTTGCTTTCGTGTTATGTCCTCTGGTTGTCCTATCCCTATAGCTTTTGAAGAACTACTCGCCGTCTACATCATGAGTCGGGTGTAAGATCTTAAAGGCGTTGATCAGGTCACTCCTCACTTCTCTCTCTCCCATGGTGGGCAAGTTTAAGGCTTTTAGTCTTTCCCTGTAACTCTGCTCTCTTAATTTTAGTACCATTTTTGATGCCCCTTTTCTGGACTTTTTTTTTTTTTTTTACTATTTTTGATTTTTAAGGGTTGGTGATTAAACTTGAGAAAAATATTCTTGTTTTGTCCCTATTTATGATGTGAACAACTTGTTAAATATTTTCTTATTCATATACTTGAAAACCATTTTAGTATTTGTCAGCAGACAGTTTGGCTTCTTTACTATTCTCCAAATGTGGGACTTTTGTGACAGCTTAGAGATAATGTCATCTGACAAGTGCACTTCATACTCAGAATCCTGAATTTTATTTCATGTTAGGTAGTAATCATATTGAAACCTTTCACTCTGTCCCATCCTCATGATTGGGTGTTGTAGGAAGCAGCCTCCTGATTGTGCATTATGAGTGGCAGTGCACCTTGATATTTCATGTTTTCCCACATTTTCTTGCTTCTAGGCTAGAATTTGGGCTTTCTCCTCCTTAGAAAGTTAAGAGCCAACCATCTTGAAATGAAGTGGCTGCCCGGAAGAGTACAAAAAGAACATCCTTCCTTCAAGATGGCCTGAGGCAGGTTCCTAGTGCTCACATCCTTGGAAACACTACTCTCAGTGACCAGATATATGATGATTTCACCTTGAGAGCATCATATGCTTGTACTCACAAGAAACCATATCTGTGTCTTGTCTTTGAAAATATATGAGGGGAATGGACAATATTTTTGCAGACACTTTACTTTGGGATTAAAAACTTCATAAATTGAGTGAAACTAGTTCTAAGATCTACAAGATCTCTATAGATTATATCAGAAAGACAACAAAAAAAAATATCTGATAGCCTGGGTTGAAAGATGGAGAGACCTTTAAAGGAAGGGAGTTCTGAATTGTCAGATGACTGGACTAAGAGTATGCTGGCAAAATACTTTTGGATGAACCCAAGACAGACATCTGTGCAGAGTGTGTGGGAGCAGAAAACAACAGTTTTGGGAAAGAGGTATGGCATGCAGTATTATGTGTTAGACCTGCCCCACTTAATATCTTTTAAGGTGTTTTAAGGGGAGTACATATATAATTGCAAGCTGTATTTAGTAATTGTTTTATATTTTTTTATCATTGTTCTATTTTTTGCCTTTGCAAATACAAGAGTATGTTGTGGAGAACTGGCAAGTACTTATGTTTAATATCATTTTATTCAATTTATTTTATTTTTATTATACCTGATCGCTGTTTCCTGTGTCAGCGAGGTAGCACCAGGAAACAGACGAAGAAAGACCCATCCCCCACATACACACATATATACATACATGCACAT
>JAYMFT010057943.1:3242-15016 GCA_038088735.1 Panulirus argus | reverse complement strand
ATATATTCTGTGTTAAGTGGTGGAATCACTGAGCTGTGAGAGTAGTGAGAGGTCTTAGAAAGAGAATTGGTCAGAAATTGTATTTTTAAAAAAAGCTTTAAGTATAAGGTAGGTTACGTCTGCCCCACAGGGAAATCCTGTCTGAGTCTTGGTTTACAGAGGATATGATGAGACGAGACGGATATAGAAAGACGAGAGGAGGCGAGAGATGTCAGCGGAGTGAAGGAAAAGCAGAACTAAGACATCGGCGTATAATTGGATTGGGTTTTCCGAAGAAAGGAAATTGTTCACTGGACGAAGAAAGAGAACAGGAAATGGGACGGAATTCTGAGGGTAATCCGTCTGTAATTATGGAGGTAGACGGCCCAGAGAAGGCCAGAGATCTCGACTAAAGGAATTAGTAACTGATACTGCCTGGGCCCTCCCTCGCATTGGCAGCAGAGACAGGCCTGAGCCTCGCTGATTCGTTGCAATCCCACGACGCCAGGTAGTGCTGGTGATAGCAGTGGTTCTGATGATAGTGATGGTGGTGTTAGTGATAGTGATGGTAGTGTTGGTGATAGTGATGGTGGCGTTGGTGATAGTGATGGTGGCGTTGGTGATAGCGATGGTGGTGTTGGTGATAGTGATGATGGTGTAGGTGATAGTAATGGTGGTGTTGGTGATAGAAATGGTGGTGTTGGTAATAGAAATGTTGGTGTTGGTGATAGAAATGGTGGTGTTGGTGATAGTGATGGCGGTGGAACAGTGATCATGGTGGTGGTAACGCTGGTGACGTCAGTGATAATGGTGATAATGATGTTGGTTACGAGGACAGTGCTGGTGATAATGGCAGTGATAGTGTTGTTGTTTTTGGTGTTAGTGGTGATGTTGATGGTTATAATGGTGTTGATGGTGTTCCTCATGAGTGTGGTTGCAATAGTGATGATGATGATGATGGCGCCAGAGGAGGTAGTGATGATGGTTGCAGATCCGTCACAGACAGCCAGAAAGCATTTGACACTGTCCCACATAGAAGGCTGTCAAAGAAGCCGAATCACCAAAATGGAATTATGGGAAGGCTAGTTCGTGGGGCAGAAGATTCTCTCAGTGGAAGGGGAAAGAGGACGCACATCAAAGGAGCCTTTATAAGTCTCCAGTGGCCTACCTCAGGGTCCAATTCTGGAACAGTTGCTCTTCTTGATCTCTGTGTAAATGACTTGCCAGAAAGGTTGGAATCTGACCTGAACCTATTTGGAAAAAGCTAGGAGGATTACATCAACTTACAAGGAGACCTAGACAGACTCCAAAGTTGGTCTGGTACATGGATGATGAAATTCAAAATAAATAAGAATGTCAAGTAATGAGGAAGGGAGAGTGAAAGGAGGCCTCAATGCAAAGATCTTCTAGCAAGGAGCAACTTGCAGGAATCCGTGCGTGAGAAGGATCTTGGAATCAACACTGTCCATAACTTATTTCCAGAGTCCCATTTTGGTTGAAGGAAATCAACTCTCTACTGACAAATATTAGATCGTACTTCAAATATATGGATGAATAAGAATAAGCAAGCTGTCTGTTTCCTATATTAGGCGATATCTTAGTCACTGAACCCTAAAGAATCACAAAGAACTCATAGAGAAGGTACAGAGGAGGGTATCAGAGATGGTATGAGATTAAAGAGGCTTTGAATTCGTTAACAATGGGAGAAAAAGGAGTCATGGGTGAATTCATCACATCTTTAAGTTTTTAGACACACACACACACACACACACACACAGACGATTGATTATTTCGTTATTTATGAATGATTTATTGACATTCATTTGACCGATGATTTAACTAAGGAACTCAGCAAGAGAAGCAGTTTATACAAGTGAGGCCATAACTCAAGAGATGAATAAGAAGTGTCAAGGGGTGTTTACCCTCGAAAGATAGGAGGTAACCATTCCCAATGAAACGGACTAGAAAAAGCTAGAGAGATTTCACTGAAGCAGAGACTCATAAAGGACCAGATAGCATCTCACATTACATTCAAATAGTGTTCAGCAACCCTTATCAAGCCATTGATTGGTTACTCATTTGGGATATAGAAAATAGCTTTTTTCTTCTTCCTCCTCCTCCTCCTCCTCTTCTTCTTCTTCTTCTTCTTCTTCTTCTTCTTTTTCTTTTTCTTCTTCTGAATATCGGTTATGTCGTTCCTTCCTTTGGTGTGCAGATTGAGATGGTCTAAAGCTTGTGACAAGGCCTTGCACTCTCGTTAGTTTTTAGATATGGAACTTATATCTGTTATTTTGCTTTTTGAAAAAGGTGGCTACCTGTCTTTATGCCGTTACCCACTAAACAGTAATGTAGCCATTTCATATTGCTATTAAAAATAGTATCATAGATTACCCTAACATTTCATTCTCTATGGAAAAATATATTTTAGTTTTCTTTGAATGCCACGCGCGGGAAAATTATATATATATAATCGAGACTTTGACCTTATTACGATTTTCATTAGATAATCCTTTACACATAGTATTCATTTCGACTTATCATACAGTATACATACAAAACTGATTCAATATATGGCACAGAATAAGGATATCGGGGCATAGTTTTGACATTTGTTGTGGCGGTTCGAGAAGAATCGAGAAGGCGATCGTCTGCCGGGCGGGGTGGACAATAGAGGATCGTATCTCTCTTTTAGATCCCTTTAAAATGATGGATAGAAATGATTCTAATCGTATTTCGGGTCTGGTATAGACATTATAAGCAATTGGAACCTTCAAGTCACATTGTTTGTTGACATGAGTCAGGCCGTCGTCGGTACGCTGCAGTGAGGGGGTCAGAGACAAGGAAGGCGCCGGGTCGAACGAGAGAATTAAGAAGAGAATATCCGAATCGAGACAGAAGGAAGATACAACAAGATGACGACGGAATCTGTGCTATCCATCCAGGGCAAACGGTCCTCCGGTACCTCCGTCAGGACCGAAAATGGTCAGTCCACCTCCCCCGCGTGTCATGCTTATTTTGGACAGTGTTCTACTTTGCTCTCCATTCCCCAAATTTAGAATGCAGAGGATGATTTTTTTTTAATATTATTTCGTTTCCCAGTACATTCGTTCAGCTACAAACACCATACCACTCCCAGCCGAAATTGTTACATAAGATCGAACCATAATTGGTCATGTTTCGCTGAGATTAAGAGAAAAGATTGCAACTTTGTGTCTATGATTTTCATTTTCTTTATAGCAAGTTACATCTTTCTTTTTTGCTCCCATCCCCAAATTCCTTGAGGTTCAACATCTACTGAATTCACTGGTGCATATCCTAAACCTGTCATTTTTTTTTTTTTTTGTAAAAGGACCTCTTCATTTTTCACTTATCTTCCAAAATTAATTTGTCTAGTGGTACTATCATACTAAACGTGTACATTGCATCCTCATCACAAACACAAAGAAAAGTGTGTGGGTTCAGAGTCTTGTCGAGGTTCGCATGTTTTTTTTTTTTTATTGATTTGGTACAAATTTAGAAGAGAGATGCATATTTTTTAAGAATATCTGTATTGTACTCCATTGGAATCATTTTAAGACTGCAGATGGTGATTTAAGAGTGGAGTGCCCCGCATTCATACATAAAACCAGTTTTTGTTGTTAAATCATTAGGGTCAGGGTTAGGAGGGAGAAGGAAAATGTTTGGTTTGATAATAAATAAATAACGTAAGATATCATTTGATATACAAATGTAATAGAAATAAATACATAAAGATAATCAGCCTACTTTAATGCTTCAGATGTCTTTTGTTCAGTTGTTGGTGAAATTTGATCGTCGTCACAACATTTACTTCTCTAAACTGAGCTTTGAACCATTTGGTTCTGAAGGTAAACCACGAGTTCATCAGATGTCTGTAGCAAAATAGGAGTCTGACTTTATGTGGGACAGGTCTCAGAAGCATTAATTTTATCTTAAAATTTCCATAGACATCTGAACTCACCGAACATTATTTGGAAAATTCAGATTGAGTGTGATGAAAACATTACAGTGTTTAGAAGCATTGAGTGGAATACATCAGTAATAAAGGAAATAGTTGATTTTTAGATTAAAGGAAATAGATTATTTCTAAACCCTACAGGCTGGTTTTCTTATTGTATTACAGCTTTATTTTTATATCGACATAACTGATTAATGCTGCATAGAATCTGATGAACGACCATGTGAAACTTTTTTCAGCCGTCTGCAGACCAGTTACTTTTCAAATGTTCTCACTTTTTGCATGAGGACATTAAAAGATAACATTGAAACATCATAGGCATCTCTCTTGTTCTTTTGATAGCTATTTTTTAAATTGGGACAAAAGTATTTCTAATACTGTATTGCTCATCTTAATTGCTTTTACCTCCACGATTTCTGTCTGCTTCAGAGTCCTGCCCACTATATGAGAACTTAAGATTGATGGAGTTACAGTCGACACTACACCTAAAACTTCATGCTTTATGCATTGTTATTTAGATATATGGTTATTTGAAATATATGATTCGGTTAGTTTTACATAGTTTAGGTTAAGTTAGGCTGCAAAAGAATGTTCTTATCCTGGTTTTTATCCTTTTTGTCAGTTGATGCCATACAAAACACATGAAACAACGTCCAGTGCGTGATTAAAAACCAGTACACAAACAAACTTAGGATTTATATTATTACTTTCTTTGCAGTCATTGCAGCCAGCTCAGTTGCCAACATTGTCAAGAGTTCATTGGGTCCAGTCGGGCTTGACAAGATGATTGTTGATGATGTTGGTGTGAGTATCAGATCACAGTGGGTTTGTGTAGTGGTTGTGCTAGAAATTTTTTTAATGGAAAGTATTGCATGATTTTTAGCCCACAGGTACATGTTCAAATTAAAAAACATAGGTAGACTCTTCAGAAAATATCTTTTGCCTTTTATGATGTTGAAAAAAGTATAGGCATTTCCCATGTAATGCTTTTAATTGGTACCAGAAGTAATATGAGGAAAACCACTTAGTGTAACATAAATAGGTCTAATTCTTTACCACATTCTTTGTTCTGCCATAAGAGATAATGAATAAAATGAATGTATTTGGATTTTGAACACTATTTATTGTTTATATGTTATGGAACGATAGTTTGCTTTACATAAATAATGTACAGTATGACTTGTTACATTGATGAAGTTAGCTTGCCCCTTAAACCTCTCACACCACCTCCTGCTAGATTCTTACAATCCAGGATTCTCCCTAGATCCTCATACAGACTCATAGCCTTCTGATTAAGCAGTAAGCTCAACAGGGATATGGTATTTAGTTGTATCGTACCATTGAATTATATTTGTACCATTATTGGAGCCTGGAGCCTGCTGCTTGAGTTGATAAAGGGACTGTACTCCTGTCACAATTTTTTCTTTTCTTGGCATATTATCCTTGTTGTTGGTCCAGCCAAAGAGAATGTTGTACAGACCTCAGATTGGTATTCACTTACTTCAGTAAGTGTTATTACACCCAGTTTAAGTACCAAGAGCATTTTAACAAATCACACTAAGCATGTTAGGTTATCATTATAAAAAAATCTCACTAGCAAAGCAACACGAAATAGGAACAACCCGTCTAGCCTTTAAGATACAGGAAACAAGTAGTTAGGACTTGCACAGTTATTTGGGTATTATGGCAAGTGATGCTTTAATAATCATTTAACATGTTGAGAATTGTTATTTGGATATTACTGCAAGTGATGCTTTAGTAATAATTGGACATGTTGGGAGTTGTTAAGTACATATTCATTGAATACTTTGTACCTTGACTGGGTAAGTGATGCATTAAATATGATGTGACTACTGTAGTTACCTATTAATACACTGAAGGGAGGAAGTTTTACACTCGTAGGGCCCCACCTTTTGGATGATAATATTCACAATATTACCGTGTATTTGTTTGGATAATATAAATCTTTTGTTAATTTTTTTGAATTTTGCTATTTTATAACATTTGTGTACATTTATTTTGTTAGGTGAAGTTCATTCATTGTAATACATGGGTTTCAGGATGTGACAGTGACAAATGATGGGGCCACCATCTTAAAGCTACTAGAGGTGGAACATCCAGCTGCCCGTGTCTTAGTGGAGTTGGCACAGCTACAGGATGAGGAGGTAGGAGCTCACTGCAGTATCACTGAACTTGGCTACCATAAGCATCACATGACCTGAAGTTTACCTCATAAAGTCAAATATGAAATCATTACTCATCTGTAATGCCATATAGTATCTTTTGCTTTCAAACTGTTTTCAGCATGTGACGGAGGATGATTATTGCTGGATCCTTAGGTGCCTTGTCTGCACAGAATCTTTTGTGAACTCATACTTTGTCTTTCATGTTAATGAATCAGTTGGTCATACTTCCCATTTGATATAACTACTGGAAGAAAATAAGGGAATTGTTCTTTCTGTCAGTGGCTCTTCCATTCTTTTTCATGGCCTGATTTTCACTCTAGAACCAGTTGATAGTTTAATACCTTGATATTATTTGAGCTTTTTTTTTTTTTTTTTTTTTTTTTTTTTCCCCCAAGCTCACTGCTACTTCAAGAATTTCTTGAGAAAATTGGTTTTGTGTATATATTTGTTATAGCTGTGAAATTAAGTGGATTAAAATATATAAAGCTCCATTTTATATCACTGCTCTTATTTCACAAATGCTTGCTGTGTAGGTCAGCCAGGTATACTTTTAATGCTCCTTTCAAAAATTTTGAAATCTGCCAGCTTTCAAAGCTTATTGATTTCAAAGATCCCATTCAGCTGTACTAGGAATGGATTTTACTTGGTAACTTAAACTTTTAGCTCTTTCACCTTCCAGTCATATTTTATACCTTTAAATACAATGTCCAAGAGATGGAATGCATATGGATGATAGAAAAAAATGAGGTAAATTGATCATGTAAGACGATGGTGTTTGAGAGAGCTGTTGTAGGCAGCATAGTGTGAGTGAGAGGACCTACTCCATGAAATGTAAATGTGTATATGATTCAGACATGAAGAAGGTGAGTGAAGAGAGACTAACAGAGAGGATCTATGGGTCAGAAATAGAGGGAACAAGGGAAAGAAAGAAATTGAGAGGATCTATGGGTCAGAAGTAGAGGGAACAAGGGAAAGAAAGAAGTTGAAGGTTGGAATGAAGTGGATGTGTCAGAGCCTGAACATTCAGGAGGATGGGGCCTACATCATATAAAATGTGTTAGTGTGATGTACTGTATGGGGATGATGTTATGTCTTTAGGATGATGTAGGGCATGTAAAGCAATCAGCATAAGGTGTGGAATAGTCAGTGTGGATGGTTGCTCTGGTTTTGGTATGGAAGACGTGATGGCTAGAGATTGGATATGTGCAATTGAGGCCGTTGTTTTTTCTGTGTTCCCAGTTCTACCTCGCTGAAGTGGGAGAAGCCATTAGGCACAAAGACATACTTCTCTGAAGCACTTTCAGTTGGCTTAATTATAACTTGTAGATTTTGTCTATTATGCTGATGTCTCCCTACAGAGACATGCCCAGTTTCCAGTCAATTCAAGCATTCCATTATTGCCTGTTTAAACTTTCACAAACCAGTCATATAGATTACACAACTGTGGCATTTAGAATATATTCATTCCTTACTCCAACTGTTGCAAAATTATCCACTTGTTTTCCTTGTAATGATTTCTTACTTTAACACTTAGTGAACTGTGAGTGGGGGCCACACACACACACCCACCCTCTCAAGGTGAACTAGGCAGCCACTGATGTCACTCCATCACCCATAACTTATAGTGTTTTATTAAGTTGTATACCATATGTCTGCATTTAGCTTGATGGCCTTAATGACCCAAAAACCCAAACAACCAGCCAACCCCTAGCAGACAATACATTGACAAATTATGTTCTTATTTTAATAGCTTTACAAACACTAAACAGTTGCTTGCCGCTTCCAGTCTTAAACTTTATTCCACCAGAAATAAACTCATCTGAAACTGCACTCCCCAGACATGTTCAAGTCACACTTTCTCATGTATGCTGTGGACACCATCCATCTCTTCAACATTACAAATGTCATTTCAGCTTATCACAAGTCCTTTTGTTCCCAGTATGCATCTTGCAAACAGAAAACAGTGAACGCTTCTTCCTTCTAATGTTTTTACTTTTAGAAAGTCATAATACAGGAGGATTCATTTCCAGCCCCTTGCACCCTCCCCTCTTAATGACCCTGTATGTCATGTTTTCATTTTAAATTACTTCTTCCACCCTAGCACGGTATCATCAGGAACAAATGAACAACAGACTCATTTTCAGACATCCACACTTAAGCTCACATGCATAATGTACTGAAACCAGAGCCATCTGTCCACAACCAAATTCCACAGGGTAGTCCATGTTTTAACTTGACCCCTAAATATTACCTGGCTAAGTCCACTGACAGTGCTTATCTTTTCTTAAACCACATCAATCCAAATAATTTTATCCCACACATGCATTACGTCGTTTGAGATGTTCAGATCCCCCTTACCCAAAGTCTTCCTTCATTCCATCCTTCCATCTCCTTCTTGGTCTTAGTTATTTTTTGTTTACTTTCCTTTACTTCTTTTCAACCCATTTCAGCACACTCTAGTCAGCTATCTATCCAGATTGTACTTATTACCACACCTTTCTCTTACATTTACATTTCTAACACATCAGCCTGCCTCTTACCACATATATATGTGTATATAGTATACATTTATTGTCTTTAGGTCCACCTACTTTCTTCCTTTTGTGAAAATTACCCACACACACCCAATCTCTTTAAACAACTTATGAAATTTCTCTTTAGAGTCTACTACCAGAGCTGTGCCATCTTTACGCTGCAGTTGATTCCACCTCCAATGCTTCACCACCCCCAACATACTACAAAGCTCATGTTCTTTCTAAAGACCCTTGTATTCACTTCCCTCACCAGCCTGTCCATAAATAGCTTAAACATAGTGACATCACACCGGGATGAACCCACATCTGTGGAGAGTGGTTGTAGGCATACTTCTTTCAGAATAGGCATAGTGTATCCATTTTATCTTCCATGTAATGATAAACTTTGCCTTCTTGGTTTGAAAGTATTGTTTTCAATTTGATATTGCTCTTCAGGTTGGTGATGGGACAACAAGTGTTGTCATTATTGCTGCAGAGTTGCTGAAAGCTGCAGATGACCTGGTGAAGCAGAAAATCCATCCCACCTCCATCATAGCTGGTTACAAGCTGGCCTGCAAGTAAGTCTTTTTCTCTGTATTCTTGAAGTTTGTTGATATTGCTAATTTCAACATATAGTAACACTGATAAGTTAATACAATGTTACATGTGGTGCATATCGGTCTTGAAGTCCTGGGCACATTACTTTATTTTTCTAATAAGCACATTGTTGCTGTATACACGTATTTTGTGAACATAACTGTCTGTGAGTTAGAAATGAAAGATATTGCTCTATTTCATTCCTTTTGAGTATTTACAACCAGATCTACTTTGGCAGAGAGGCTTGTCGATACATCCAGAACAATTTAACCATCAACACAGATGAACTGGGCCGGGATTGCATTGTTGCAGCTGCACGAACAGCCATGTCATCTAAGGTTGGTAGAGGAGGCAAAGGAAGCTCCTTTGTTGTTTATAGGAAGGGATATTTGTAGCTTTTGACGGCATTTTAACACGTGTTCTGCTATTTTCATACCAGTCACAGTAAAATGGTAGTAGATAGAAGTAGAATGTAGGAACATTTAGGAAACATTAGGTAGAAGTAGTAGATAGGAGCATTAGATAGGAGTCATTCGGAACATTAGGTAGAATCCTATGCAAACACTATGCTATACTTGCCCTCTGCCAGTAGCCTGTTAAGGATGAGGCACTAAAGACTAAGAAGTGGCAGTGGAGTTCTTTAGTCATGGAGACTCTGTTGCCGTGGCCACCCCTTTGAAGGAGTTCCATTTGGAACGGGCATCAGAGATATAGGTAGATAGGTAGTCACAGTGAATATCCCTGAAATAAGATAAGTGTAGTTACACATAGACTATTCAAAACAGCAAAAAGAAAGCAATACAGAATAAACAAATGTAGCTGAGATGTTGAAAATTTTAGTTAAACCTGATCTGATGATAATATTGCCCGGACTCTCCAGTTTCTGATTTTAAAGTTAGGTAGATTGAAGTTCTAGATTCACATATAGAACAGTGAATAATGGACCATCAGAGGGGAGAGAGTAGTTGAGGAGATTGAGGAAAATATGTGAGACTCAACCTGGTAGCAACTAATCATACGTCTGTAAGACATGATAGGGCAATAGACGTTTTTCGCTAATATACGGCTTTATTTATAGATAGTAAAATAAGTATAACTTGGATATCACATAATAGCATTATGGAAATAACTCTGTCCAACTGTGTAAATGCGGATGAAGTGACGTGTGGCATAGCAGATGATGACATTGAGTTATACCTTAGATGAGATTTTCCCAAAATAGCGGGGCTAGTGCTTAGTGCTAGCCTGGAAGAGATAAAGGATTTACCCCCCCCTAGTCACAGACAAAAGTTCACATCAAGGCCTGGCCCTAATTGAAGTGTAGAGATAATTGAGAAAGGGGGGAAAAAAGACAGGGAAAGTGTTTACAGATTTTTGAGAAAGTGAAAGACCTGTCTCTTGAAATGAGTCAAGTTTTCTAAAGGAGTCAGAAATAGCTGAAGCACCAAATGCAGGAATTGTCAAAAGTGAAGATGAAAGAAATGAAAATGGTAGATAGATAAAGAAAATGGAAAAAAATAACCGTTGCTATGGAAGGAATAGAGGAGTTGGAAGAAAAATCAGTAACACATGACAGAAATAATGAGAGTGCATAGAAAACAAAGAAAATATGGAGAGAATAGTCATAAGCATGGAAAAAAATCCAAGACTTATTCAGATCTGTGAACAAGGCAGAGATATGAAATGTATTGTTTATAAGATATTTAGTCATTTTTAAAAGAATAACATCTTAGATACTGAAGTAAATGAAAAGGACATGTTATAGCAATATATACAAATTGAAAGATAGACAGCCTCGTAACCAGAAAGACAGTCGGTAGCAGAATCGAGGCAATAATTATTACGGTAGAACCTAGAGTATAATGGCTTAAGCCCACAAAATGGCTCATTTCATCAATACAGAAAGGAGGATTCAGGTTTGTTTGGCAGTAAGGTAGACCTGGAAGTGTAACATCACAGGTAGTAAAATTTCTCTAGACTGAAGACTAGAAACACATCACTTCCATTTAACAATGCAGTTCCAGAAACTGACAGAGATTAACCTTATTTGCTCTCAATCACACCTTAACTGTCAAGTATATTGCACCAAAACAGGCCAACAGACCTTTCAGTGGTTTCTCCTGCCACCTCATGTGCTCTGGTTCAGCCTTTTGACAGCCTGCCATCCCATGTATACCAACTCATTCCGGTTAGCTGTGTCTAATGCACACCTCACACTCTGCTCTATGTTCACATCCCAATCACTCACAACAATTTTCACTCCATCCTTCCATCTTGCCCTCAGTCTTCCTCTTCTTGTTCTGTCTACTTCTGACACATGTACCTTCTTAGTCAACAAGCCTTTGCTCATCCTCTTCATATGTCCAAACCATTTCAGCACACTCATTAGTTCTCTCAACCATAGTTTTTACTACCATACCTCTCCCTTACCCTCCTCACAGTACATATTATCCTCAAGCATTTAATTTCCAACACATTCCTCTCTCTCTCTCTCTCTCTCTCTCTCTCTCTCTCTCTCTCTCC
>JAYMFT010057932.1:0-15016 GCA_038088735.1 Panulirus argus | reverse complement strand
GGCCTTGGGTCTCTCCCTCTCTCTCTCTCTCTCTCTCTCTCTCTCTCTCTCTCTCTCTCTCTCTCTCTCTCTCTGTAGCTTGCGACAGATAAGATTAAGATGACGAGGCAATGGTTGGTATAGGAGCTTTTCATACTACCACACTGCTGAAGATCAATGCAACTTACAGCGTTCTACGTAAGTCCAATCAAACAAACTTTTTACACTGGAGGCTGGGGATCAAGGCGATGCCTATGGGTCGTGAGTTATGGACATTCCACTGGCTCGTTGACTACAGTGTTGGGGAACCCAAGTATGATGTGTTCAAGTCAGCTGGACAATCTGACTGATAGAGGGAAATGATGCTGGAGGAGCGGAGGGTCTGGCTAGCGGCTGACTGAGACGGTGCTCAGCCGTTGGGTGACTCATCTGTTCCGTTCTGGCTGGGATGGGGTAATGCAGTGTTCCTGCTCGAGATATCCAGTTTGTTGTCCGCATTACGAAGAATTTCTGCATAAATAAAGTTTAATATGAGTGAAGGAATTATTAATAAAACAACTTAATAATAATATGTTTCGTGTGAGTTGTTGGGTGCACTGGAGAGAAGGGGATAGAGAGCCTCCGTGTGTGGGTGCGCAGACAGGCCCATCCTCGGTAGACAACACTGTCTCATTGCCTCATCTCTACCTCACCCCTAATAAGCCTAATTAGTACCACCATAAGGCCGCCACTCACGACAACACTGACAACAAGACATGAAGAAGAGGTTTTGTAGAGAGATCCAGGATGGGTGGGTCAGGAGGTGGGGCTGCTGCACTTTCTCATGACAGAGGTGATGATGACTCCAAACTTATATAGATATTTAATTTCATTTACATATAATTACCCTAGGACCAATTTCTGGTTTACATGATAAAACAACTGTGTAGAAGTGTAATGTAATAACCATCTGGCCACTGGAGTCCAGCGAAGATTCTAAGTGATGCTTGAAATCCTTATCCACTACGAGTCCCAGGATGACTCCAGGCGCCAGCCGATACTGTAGGACAAACTCCTGTCTCCGGTTGTCAGCTGTAAGACCGGTCTAATATGGCGTGGTGGGTGGCGGTGTAGGCATACAAGGAGCGTCTTGTGAGTGTATTGAGTGTCCCCTCACGACGCCCATATTGCTGCATCACTAATTGATCCACTCACACTAACGGCCATACTGCTGTATCACTCTCTTGCTCCACTCACACTATTTACTTTTATTCAATTCAATTCTGACAGCAGAGCTTGAATGTAAAAGTCAGTGCGGAACAAAATTTTCTCCCCAGCTAGCAATGGGACTGCTTCTGAAAGATGGGTTACTTAAAAAAAAAGAAAAAACTTTGCAATGGATTTATCTCCTTGAACCAAGTCAATGTCTTTCCCATTTGATGGATCAATTAACTATTTAATGGCTACGGCTTCTTACATAACTATGAATGATTTTGGGTTTCTTTTGTTTTTTCATTAACAGAGGCTTCGTACTGACGTTTACTTTGAATTGTAACTCTAGGTCTTCAGTTATGTTTGCATAATCTACTTTATCATGTTGGTTACTGCTCCTTTTGAGTTTCTTATACGCTATATCATTAGACTACAGGCAGTTCTTTATATCACTGTTCCACAACGACCGTTTGTTGTACATTGGCAACACTATTTTGATAACTTACAAAACCTTTCTCGAGCTGGTCTACATCGTTTTCACAGACGACTTCACCCTAGCTTATCCTTGTCAAGAGTAATACAAATACTATGAAAATCTTAAAAGAGTCAGAAACGCGCTTTTGTAAAAACGTCATGCTGACCAGCATTCCAATTTCAAACAATACCGGAAGCTTCCCCAAAAATGGTCTCTCAGTAATTAATGGCATTAAACTTTTCTCAAACCATAACATGAAAAACGATCCTCATAGCAGGTGGTGTCTAACACGATCATGCTGCGAGTAGGTTTCTCAACCAATTACATTTGGGTATTACCAGGTAAGTCTAGACAGATTCCATACCCGGGAGCTAGTGGAGAGCGATCTTCCCCGCTTCTATACCGGTTGTTAAAGACTCCCATTATAACCGAAGCGCGTCCAGTACAGACATCAGCTGACCGGTCGTCAACTTCCGCCTTCCTCTTGGTGTCTGCTCAAGAGGACTGGAAACATATCCTATTGTATTCTTTCAAGTTTTTTATTTCGTCGATAAAACTGAGTGACCAGACGTAAGTATTGTATTATTCTTTTATAGCCTATATTTCTAACAATAAATCTAATATTTTGTTTAGTTTTTTGTATGCAGCCAAGCACTGATTTGCCTACTTTAGGAAATTACCGATTATCACTCGAAGTTTATTTATTATTCGTCAGGTATTGCTAATAATGGTATACCAGAATAATATATTCGTCTTTCATATTCTTCTTTCACTAAAATTTATTAATTTACTCTTGTTTAAAGTGAGTTCCACGTGCTATGTCTAAATCTAATTCGATCAGTGAACAACCTTTGCTTATATTTTTTCTCTGACCATAACGTCAGCAGGTTCTGAGAACTTACAGATGAATCCTGCAGTACGTAAAGGACATTTACTGATGAATCCTATTGTCCAGAATAGTTACTGATGAGCCTGCAGGGCAGGATATGTACTACGAACAAAATCAGAATGGGTAAAAATATCGTGTGGAAAATATCAATGATACCTGTATAAACTTTGATCATACAGTTAATTTTCTTGTATTGAGCTTCTGAATCAAGTTCATCTTTAGATTCTTACTTAGGAAGCATAACTCAGATAAAGTTTAAACTTGAGTTATGGATCTTATATAAAAAAAAAACTATAAGATTTCAGAGTATTTGATTTAGACTTTTCAAGTTACGATGTCGGTTATGCTGGAGGTTAGAAAGTGACACCTGGCGATGGACCAAGCGATCCCTGAGCGTCTACCGAAACGGTACACGAGCGCCAATATTTTTTTTTTTTTTTTTATGTTGCAGGCTCCAGTCCACATCTAGGCCGGGTCCTAATTGAAAAATAGCGAGAAATAAGAAACGGTAAGAAAAGACAGGGAAAGTATTTGCGAATTTATGAACACTGGTAAGACGGCCTTTGTCGTGCTGTTCTGCGGGAGGGTGACGTGTGGGGGTCCGACGTGTGGAAGGTCGAGTTTACGGAAGTTGAAGGTAGAGGATAGGAGAGTCGGTATCCTTATACCGGGGTTGGCAGCAAATAGTGTGGGCGGGCAGCAGGAAACGTGGGCGGGAGTGGGGGCGGGCAGCAGGTGGCGTGGGCGGTAGTGAGGGCGGGTAGCAGGTAGGGCAACAGGCTGGTGAGTCAGCCGGGGCCGCCCACTCCCCGCTGGCCGGCCGCAGCCCCAGCTTAGGTTACGCCTCCCAGATACACATGTATTGCGACATCATCCTGACTCCATAGGACATCTTGTTATAACGAACTTACTCTAAAGTCACTCTAAGTTTACCATTTCTTTCAAACGAAATTTTACACACACATATCCCTAAGAGTTGTTTTGTCGCCTTGCCTCTTTGTTCTGTCCTTAAACGATCTTTCCTTTAAGCTTTCACCCCACCGACTGATACACCAGCGGCCACTCATTCCACTAATCGTTCTTCTCGCACTAAAGACTGGGTTTAGACCTTTACAGTGTGGGGAAGCAGTTACCAGGTTGAATTCACAAGTGCAACACCAGAATTTGCTCCCATATCTATTTATAGATTTTTAAAAAATAAAATTCCTACCATTTTCAAAATACTACGATTAAACTTTAGAATAACTTAACTTCCAAAGCGCAACTGTATCCTGTACTCCGTCCTGGACCCCAACCCTTCATAATACTCATTACATAATCTACTCCTAGGGGCAGATCTTGCCGATATCATCGTTTATTATCATTATTATTATTATTTTTATTATCGTTATTATTATCATTATGAATATCATTATTATTATTACTATTATTATTATTATTATCATTATCATTATGACTATCATTATTTTTATCATTTTAATAATAATATTATCATTATTAATAATATTATTATTATTATCATTACCATGCAAGTATCTGTTACATATACATATACACGGGTCTTAGTGGATGAAGTACTGCCCATATAGCCGGGGTGGCTCTTCCTATACCTCTCTCGTAGCCACGGAAGCTGTTGAGATAAAGGTGTTCATCTCCTAACGTCAACCAAATCATAGCACGGAAGCTGCTGACACCACTTGTTCATCTCCTGACGTCAGGCATCAATTATTCTGAAGCCTTTCATATGGACTAGATTTTACCCATTTTGACTTCTATATTTCTGAACCACTCAGTTTGACGTAACGTTCCTTTGAGCCATTACATTCCCTATACAGTACAGGAATTTTCTTATGTGTTTGCGTGTGTGGCAACTTTTGCAACATTTGTTCCTCTGTACATATTACCTGCCTTAGACTGCCGACATTTAGGGTTTCCTCTGCTTGAGCTAAGGCTTCCAGCTGCTCCTTTTCAGGACTTATATTACAGACAGGAATCCACAGTGACCTGGGGTTTCTCTCTCTCGGGTCAGAGTCTCATTCTCCCAGTGTTGCCATCACCAGTTTCGGAGTTATATAACTATTTCCTACCTTTTCTGTCCTAACTACATATTCACAACCAGTTTAGTACTTGCAGCAGCAGTTAAATACTTGCAACACCTTCCTACATTCATACTCACTACTAATTCAAGAAACGCAACATCTGTCTGTTGCTAACATTCATCTTGTTATCTCACTTTCATCCTCTGCATTGTTTATCAATCTGCCAGATCTACTTTCCAATTAGTGCCTAAGACCATGTTACCTATACCTTGAGCCTAAGCCAGCTGACCCTTAATGTAACATCTTCATTATGGGGAAGTGCAGCAGTACAACATGGCACGTGAGACAGAACTGATGACGGTGCTCAGGACATGCCCATCTCCCGACAACAATACTGTTGTGCTACCGTTATCTTTCAAGGAGGCGAAATTGCAAAGTTAAAATAATGCAATGATCTTGAACTTGCTACATTCTCACAGCTACAAATGTAAACTACTCAGAAGAACTGTAAATACTAATATAGCTTATATGAGTTACATATAACAAAATGAACATTTAAAAAATTCCTAGTGATATACTTCCTAATTTGCACCCATTTATACTACCATAAGTATAGCACGAAAGGAGCAGTAAGTACTATTAACATCCGGGACCAAAACTGTGAGATACATTGCCTACAGCTGGCTGCTGTTGCTGCTGCCCTGGCCCACGGATGGCTCTCCGTTAGCTCTTCTTCATCCATCTTTCTCTCTATATTCGTTTTCATATATCAAAGCAAAAACAATAATCGGATAATTCTGAACATAGCATCACACAGATCACATACACATGACACATCGAAAGATAATAAAATTTACAAGCTAAGAAACATTTGTTAAGAGATAAAACTTACTGGGATACGAACCCCGGCTTTACAGTCATGAAAAGAGCACCACCCTGGAATTATTGTCAGAACGAGGAAACAGGGTGCTGCTACATTACGCGGTTTTAACTCGAGAATGAAAACATTCAAAATAACACTGGAACACGCAAAATAGGGAAAGACGAAAACTTTTAATAACTTACGGATCAGTTCAAACGTATCTTCACTACATCGTCATCTTCAAAACATTACCATTACATTCACATCTTCCCTGCACCTTCACCTTCACTTCTCCCCTTGGGACTACTGACCTTTGACTGAAACTTAAGGGTCATTTCAAAAGCCATCCTTACTCTATCCTCGACACCACTGGCCTTTAGTGTTTAACTTGATTATTACGGGCCACGTCTGGTCGGCAATTAACCAACGTTAGCATGATAGTGATTGCTGGAATAAAATATAAAACTAACATTAACGAGCGATTTCAAAATGTCTCCCTTCTCACTGTCACTTTCCATCGTGTTCACTATGAAAAGAGACGACACCCATCTCACCATGACTACTCTTGATAAATTCATTTCATCCTCCACAAACGTATCTTCACTTCAATTTCCGCAAAAGCCTTTTCACTTTATCATCAAAAGTGCTGGGGAAGATGGTTGGGGGAATTTTTGAGAAAGTTAAAAGACAGGTTTTTCACTTTCTCAAAAAATTGTAGATACTTTCCCTTGTCTCTTCTTTTTTCCGTTTCATAATTCTCTCTATATTTCAATTAAGCCCCGGCCTTGATGTGGAATTTAGTCCGTGACTGGAGCCTTCAACGTAAAAAAAAACTTATCACATCTGTCTAACACCAGCAGGTGCTGAGGCAAGATGGCTGGGGGAGTCACCAGCAGGTGACATAGGATGGAACAGAGAACCAGGTGGGTGAGGTGTTAGTCGTGCCCGGCAACTTGATCAAGCAACAGCACCAGGTAATAAGACAGTTCAGCCCGGCACAGCTTGCTGAGGGCAGCGGTGCACACTGTCAGCGCTGAAGAGGTCAGCAGTGTTGTGCAGGATCTGGTGCTTGTGTACAGTGGAGGACCTGGTGCTACAGTACTGTGGACGATCCGGTGCTGCTGTACTCTAAAGGACCTGGTGTTGCTGTGCGTGTGGAGGAGTCAAAAGGACCGCCAGAACCAGGACCGGCTGTGTTGGTTTTACTGTCCCGAGTCTGCTGCTGCTGCTGCTGCAGACACGGTTGACTGCTCCTCACCCCAGACATTACCGGGTAAGATTACGTACTCTTGCGGATGCTCGAGATAACTCGACAGATGTACCGTTATAATACAACCGTTACCGTTTGACCTTCATATATCGCTTGACCCAGTGTGGCAACGACACTCCTCGAGTCTACATTCGATAACATATCTTAATCGAACTATACATCTGCATTTGTACATGACCCATTTTCTTACTACAGTATTTATAGCACCCACTTCATTACCTCATTAAAAACTGAGTAAGCCTAGTGTGAGGGAAGTGAGTGTGCACGGTGTGGGAGGTGAGCTATGTGTGTGGGACGTGAGTGCGTGCGGTGTGGGAGGCGAGTTGTGTGTGTGTGGGACGTGAGTGTGCACGGTGTGGGGGGGGTGAGCTGTGTGTGTGTGGGAGGTGAGCTGTATGGGGGAGGTGAGTGCGTGCGGTGTGAGGAGCGAGGGTGTGTGGCAAGTCGTGTGTGCAGGGAGGATGGCAGCTTCAAATTCGTGGGGTAACTTCTTAACCTCACATTTCAACCACACAAAAGTTTGAATTCATCGGTACCGTTCGTGATTACTTCAGCTTAGCTTGTTCCACGTGTGTTGCTGGGGAACATCCTTCCTCACGTCCCTCCTAACACTGTCCTTGCATAAATTCTCCCCTTTCATTTTGTTCTGGATTTTCTTGAGACATCAAAGAACAGTTGAATGTTGATACTCTTGGCCACTGGGTGGCTACAACGTCCATCTTGTCCCCCTTCCTTCTTGTGTGGGCGTAGCCTGGGCTTCCTTACGCTCCTTATAACTAATTCCACTCATTGTAGGTCGCGTCCTCGTTCCTTTCTTGCAGTTCTGCGTGAGTCTTCAAGCAAAGAGACCAAGCTGCTGCAGGGTAATCTTGCCCGGGTCCAGTACCTTCTGTAAACGTCTCATCGTCACCCTTTCCACACCAGGAGCAAGTGCTGACACCTCACCAGCATATACAGTTTGCATGATCTTCCTCGCCTCATTTTTTTGCTGTCAAGTTTCCCAAGATCTTTCTCTATGCCGTCTTCACAGCTTCTGACAAAGTGTTCCCCTCTGTATGGTACTCAAACTCTGGTACGTTTGTTCATTTTCCCTTTCATTATTTTGTTTATTCCAAACTTATATTTCCCCTAATTCAGCAATCTGCCTGACCACAGTTACATTTTCTGTGTGTATCTTTATAGCATCGAACACTTCCTTGTTACCCCAATTTCTATTATATTTTGGTATCGTAAGTATACTTTTTGTAAGTATGATTCAATCTCATCTTATCTAGTACTGATCTATGTAACAGGCAGTAAGTGTACCAGCATTAATCAAGTCACGAGCGACCTCTCCACACCTTCGCCTTGTTCGACAAGACTTCCTCCTGACATGTTCCCTTACCTCTCCCAGCTAAACTAGTGTCAGTCAACATACATCGCCCTCGTCTTACACTATCTTGAAAGTTTATCTTCATTACCAGTTCCCTGAAGAGGATAGTGTCAAAAGGCCTTCTGGCAGTCCAAGGCTATACAGTCCACCAAACCATCTCTTTTCTATAAGAGAATGCTTACTTGTAAATATCTAACAGATTCTTCGCATATGATATTATCTATAAAACCAAGATGTCTGTTGAATTTATGGCTTCCGGCAGTCAGGAAATCCTCTGTTCCTGATTATTTTTCACAATTCTCAGCAGACCGCGCTCATTATTGACATTAGGTTGTGGGTAGCAGCCACATCCTTCTCGCCTTGCCACAATATTCGGCACAACAGTATTCATCCCATTCCACTGTACCATCCCCTTCCTCGAGCTAAATATCAAATAACTTCCCAGTGTCAAGGATCTGTGTACACTCCATGAATAGAACTGGTAAGATGCCATCTGGTCATGAGTCATGTGTGGGTCTTGGTCCTTCACAAACATTCCTACTTACTACAGAACCCTTGTGTTTAATACATATTTACATTTTCCAGAGGTATTCCCACATCTTACACCTTCTCTTCTACGTTTAGTTTTAATATATAATTTCATGGCCTCCCGGTTTCATTATCCTTTCCTTCACATTGACACCAACACACTGAAAAAATATGCTGCAAACATCATGATCACAAGTGCTTAAAAATGCCTGTAATATCTAAACGAAGGAAGACCGTAGTAAAGCAGCTGTCTGTTGGTCAGTAAGTCAGATAACTTGATACGCACAGTCAAGTTATCCGCAACCGAGGAACATAAAGCACCACACTGTAACACGAGTGTCCGGGTCAACAATACGATGCAGCAGATCATCAACACGGGCGTCGGAGTCTGACTCACTGCGCAACTTATAGCAACATCTGCACACACACACACACACACACACCCTTCCGGCAGCTGGTCTCTGGGGGCCAGACTTACCAGATGATATCATCTCACCAGGCCAACCTCAGGCCAGGCCAACCACAGGTCAGGCCAACCCCAGGCCAGGCCAACCTTAGGCCAGGCCAACCTCAGGCCAGGCCAGCCACAGGTCAGGCCAACCTGAAGCCGGTCCAACCTTAGGCCAGGCCAACCTCAGGCCAGGCCAACCTTAGGCCAGGCCAACCTCAGGCCAGGCCAGCCACAGGTCAGGCCAACCTCAAGCCGGGCCAACCTTAGGCAAGGCCAACCTCAGGCCAGGCCAACCTTAGGCCAGGCCAACCTCAGGCCAGGCCAACCACAGGTCAGGCCAACCTCAAACCGGGCCACCTTAGGCCAGGCCAACCTCAGGCCAGGCCAACCACAGGTCAGGCCAACCACAGGTCAGGCCAACCTCAGGCCAGGCCAACCACAGGTCAGGCCAACCTCAGGCCGGGCCAACCTTAGGCCAGGCCAACCTCAGGCCAGGCCAACCTCAGGCCAGGCCAACCACAGATCAGGCCACAGGTCAGGCCAACCTCAGGCCAGGCCAACCACAGGTCAGGCCAACCTCAGGCCAAGCCAACCTCAGGCCAGGCCAACCTCAGGCCAGGCCAACCTCAGGCCGGGCCAACCACAGGTCAGGCCAACCTCAAGTCAGGCCAACCTCAAACCGGGCCAACCTTAAGTCAGGCCAACCTCAGGCCAGACCAACCTCAGGCCAGGCCAACCTCAGGCCAGGCCAACCTCAGGCCAGGCCCACGCCCAGGCTAGGCCAACCCCCTGATTAGGATAACCCCCGGGGCAAGACAACCCCCAGGCCAGAGAAACCCATGGGCCAGGACAACTCCTGGGCCAGGATAACACCTGGGCCAGGACAACACCCAGACCATGACAAGACCTGGGCCAAGCCAATGCACAGGCTAGATGAACATGCTATCACGCGCCTTCCACCACTGGGCACACCCAGCCAGGCACCCAGCGGGCTATACAGCAACAAGACACCGCCGCCAACATCAGATCCTCCAGCCATGGCCTCCAGCTGGGTAGGCTCTACGTACCTGTATTTCCTGCACCTCAGCCATACAAACATCCACAAAATTTACGTCTTCCTTAAGCAGCCAGCGTATGCCTCCCCACCACACATCTATCCCCCCCCACCCTCCGCCCCCAAAATACATACACTTCTGCCACCACCGCTATTCTTTTGCAACTCCTAATACTATAGTAATACTGATACACAAGGAGCGGAGAGAAGCCGCCAGTCTAACTATTTGGGAAGAAAAAAATTTTAAAAAAAGGCTTGATAATGTCACATAACTTCCTGGAAGACCATAGTATAGAGGACACCTTCCATGACATAGGAGACTTCAGAACAAAAGGTGACTGAAGGGTCGTGAAGAAGTGTACGGAGAAAAGCGAGGAAGCATCCCTTCAGCAACAGAGTTGGGGACCCATGGAACCAGGTAAGCCATGAGTGAGTAAATACCTATCTTTATAAATTTCGACCACCAATATAATATGAATGCAATATATGACGTGGGGCACCATGAATGTAAGGCTTTCCCTCTCCATATGCACAAAGAGGTCATCACACACACACACACACACACACACACACACACACACACACACACACACACACACACACATACACACACAAGACGAACCCAGCAGTTTCATATTTCCTGTGAGGACGGCTGATGATCTCCCTGCCTCAGTCTGTCTCCTGATACATAAAGACTGTTTTCTTATCTGACGCTGTGGTTAGGGACAAGAGGAGAGAGGCTGGACAGGGAAAGTAAAGTGGAGAAACAGAGTAAACTTGAAGAAAGTTGGGTGCCTTATCTACGTATACGCATACCCCTGACACACTGTACATACTGGGTGTCTCTGTCAAGTAATGTTGTGTTTTAGTTTAGACTATGGTAGTTACGTTAGGTTGGGAGATCTTGACTGTGTGTAGTGGTGGGCGAACGGTGGTCCTCCCCGAGTGAACTATTTGTGTGTTGCTTTCCGTCCAGAGACGATGACGGTGCTACTTGCTTGACTGGTATAACCCCACCACCATCCCAGCTCACGTAACGCCCTTAATATACAAAGTCTACGACTATTTCCACTCCCGCTGTGCACGCCTCCCACTCTTGTTGGCAGGTGTAGTGGAGGGCAGGTGTAGTGGAGGACAGATGTAGTGGAGGACAGATGTAGTGGAGGTCATGTGTAGTGGTAACGGTGGACGTAACGGGTGTCCTGGTCACTAATGACAGGCTAGTACTGGACGCGACCAACCCACAGGTGGGCCTGGAGCGCCCTCCCTCACCTGCCTCCTGACAATGGCTGGCAGGCAGGCGCAGATCGTTTCTGTTCTGATCTAATAATAAACGATTTCAGCAAAAAAACTGATGTCACGAGGAAGAGTTACCTTCCACTGGTCTACCTTACATTGGAATTTGTTGGGACGTAAGTAGACCTCCCTAAGCATAGCAGAGTCGTGACATCACCAGAGACGAGAGGCGATCCATCAGCTCCTTAAATGGAAAACACTTGAGAGGATTTTAGGTTAGTGGTTCATTCCTCACTCGAGTGTAGCATTATTGTTGTCGGGAATCCACCCTTCCCTCACCAGGGGGTCTTTCTCTCCCTGAAGGTTGTGTCAACGGCAAATGAGGCCCTACTGCTTATCATCATGAGTCATAACCACAAGTTGAATGAATCGTAGCTGCCTGTAGTCGTAAGGGAGCAGGCGTAGCCCTAATTTGAGCAATCTGCCAAGGCATTCAACTGCCAATCCGGGAAGACCACCATACGTTGGCGTTGTTATCGTGGACTGCCAGAGACACAGGGTGTTCCCACAAGGTCACCTTTACTGCTGTACAAAACATGTCAACACCCGATGATTCACAGAAACCGCACATCAGATGCAAATGTATTCCCGCGAGTTATCAGTATTCCCAGGTACAGTCTTAACCCCTGTTCAACAGGCTCGCTCAACAGAGAAGTCTATGTTTGTCTATTGTCCAGGCTTGAAAAATGTAATCACATCCATTTCCGTAAAAGGCGACTTCCATCGTTTGCTCTCGGAAAAACTTAATGCATGGTGAGGAAAACCTCGTTCAACAGCATAAATACTACCTTGTGTGAGGTACAGATGAGACGATTCTCTAAAGGAGTGACAGAGAATTTAGGGACATGTGGACTAAAGGAACACCGAGAAATCGCCAGGACCTACACCTGTTCGGGAAGCAGAGAGTATACATATGATCCAAGATGGAGCAGCAGAAACATCTGCAGGACCGAGGAGAGCAAAGAAAAGACCAGCCGAGAACCTGAAGGAAAACTAGGTAGAACATCAGGAGAACCAAGGAGGAACCACTGGAAAACGTCAAAGGAAGATCAGGAGGACAAAGATGAGAATCACGAAACCCAGCAAGAGAATGACAAGCCAACAGGAGAACTTGTAAGTGAACCAAGAGGATACGAGACCAAGAAGTGGACCACAGGGATGAGGCAAAGCAGGAGCAAAATAAGAAGACAACAAGGAAGAAAAAATAAGTCATAAGAGGCAAGTGGAAGTTCATGTGATGATTATTTGTGGTTACGTCGAGGGACTTGGTAGAATCACGTGTAAGGCTGACTTGGAGGATTATATGGACTTGAGCGGTGGCTTCATAGGGTGGTTGGCGGACTATGGTGTGGATGATTAGCATCAAGACTGGGAAGGAACGGGATCTTCCCACTCCTGCATATAACATTTTTAGTCTGGCTGCGCCACCTGATCATACCCGCTGCGTCATTTCTTACAACCTCTCAAACTGAGGCGTCAATGTGTAGAGCAGTTGGCTGACTAAGAGGAGCAGATGCCACCCACAGCGTGACCCATGAACAACTGAAAATGCAGGCGGTCAGTAATACTACATCCACTGCTGAAAATAACTAGTCACTGGGCCGGGTTAAGTCCAGGTCACCGGGCAGAGTTGCATCACATGTGACCCCACATACCAGGTGCTCTGTGTCGGAGGGTGAGAGTCTCGGAGTCAGGCTGATGCAGCACACGACCCACCCACACAACAATGATGCTCCTCCGACAGCCACCAGGTCGTCCACCATACAATCTTTCTCCAGCAAGTCATTTTACCATATCATATTAGCTGATAAAGGATATGGCTCACGGTAGCGGCCGACACAAGGTACCATTCATCACAGTGACTGAAAACGTAGACTCTGATGTCTTCCCCAGAGTGGGTTACTGCTATACCCACGTACGGTGAATATGTTACAAGAAATCATAACCTTACTTTACTTATAACGGTATAGAAACAGATACCTTCGGCGTGACAGATCTGGTTTAGAAGCTGACTGAGAGAAAATTAAGGTAAGTCTTGAGGCCATTAATGACAGCACAGAGACAAATACAATGTAGGATCCAAGTGCCGTTGTGTCAGGTGAATAGTTGTATAACTGGGTGAAACAAGGGCATCCGCTCCGTGTATGATAGTGAAAGATGATCCTCGTCATGTAAGACATCTTCAAGGTCAGTCCCGAATAATAATAATAATAACAATAATAATAAAAAATATAATAATAATAATAATAATAATAATAATAATAATAATAATAACAACCAAGGTAATGTATGATCTAGCAACCATTTCAGGAACAATTACAGCTTTTACAAATAAGGTTGATGAATCTTTTTATAAAAATGATAAAAAAAGTTTTAAAAGGTCAGACCGGCATGTAAACCATATTTCACTGATTCCCAATTCTTTATGAGGCCTGACTATGTTTGGTGAGACATGGCTATGTTTGGTTAGACCTGGCTATGTTTGGTGAGGCCTGGTTATGTTTAGCTGAAGTGTAAATATATAAAGATCTGGTTATGTTTGGAAATGCTTAGTTATGCTGGTGAGGCCTGGCTATGTTTCAGAGACGTTATACTGTGCTTGACAAGGCTTGGCTGTTTAGTAATGCCTCGCTATGTTTTGGTGAGACCTGGCCACATATGTTTACCTAGTGGGAGGACAGTGATGTTTAATGATGGTGTGACATATTGACCATAAAAACATCTAGGTTCACACTACCTACAGAAGGTGCCATCTCCACAGTTTGACTTAACTAATAATAACTTTCCATGTAATGATAAATGATCTTATTACCCGCTTATCTTCACTATTTCCTTATTACCTTCAGTACATCCTTATCTTCATAACATACTATCTTAATACTGTTATCTTAACTACATTGGGTTCAAGGTAAAGCTTAGATAACTGTGTTCACTATACTCTTTTCCATTAAAGCCTCATCTTCGCAATACCCTTATCTTCACAGAATTAGGTTCATGGAAGGCCAGAACTTTTCCACAGACACACAAAACCATTATTGATGTGTATAGCTTCCATGCCACCAACTATGGTACACAGGTCAAACAGGGTGCGAGCAGCTAGGGTACGCAGGTCAAACAATAAAAAGGTCAGACCGGGTGGGACGGCTGAAATGTGTGTCGGGTGTGAACTGTTGGGTGGTTGGTTAACGCTCGCCTGTAGAAGGAAGTTCCCCCGATCTGAGCACGGCACTACACACCACAAACGGACACAATTACTCATTCATTATCACTTCCTTCCACTCTTTCATTCCTTCGAACTTTTCTCTTTAATAGGATTGACGATATTTAGTCCTAAATGTTTAAAATAATGTATTAAAGCTGTCCTAAATGTATAAATAATGAATCAAGACTGTCCTAAATGCATAATGTATTGACTCATGAGGTGATATTCGGTAATGAGAACAACCGCAAGTCATGCTTGTGGTGCAGACTGTTGGTTCCCAGAAGTGGTCACAGACAACTGGTGGTGACATTGGTCACAGAAATGAAGAACATGCAATATATATATATATATATATATATATATATATATATATATATATATATATATATGTGTGTGTGTGTGTGTGTG
>JAYMFT010057921.1:0-15016 GCA_038088735.1 Panulirus argus | reverse complement strand
ATATATATATATATATATATATATATATATATATATATATATATATATATATATATATATATATATTTCTTTTTCTACTTTTCAATTCTTTCGTATTTGCTTGTTGTTTCCTTCGTTAACGAGGTAGCGCCGAGAACAGACGAAAGAACCCCTCGACTGGCTCCTTCTTTTGCTCCAGTTTCAGAAACTGAAGTACAGGAAAGGATGGGTTTCCATCCCCCCGTTCCCGCTCCTCTCAGTCGCCTCATTACAGCACAAGGGGAATACATGGGAAGTACTCGTTCTACCCTATCCCCAGAAATGATATATGTATGAGTTTATGTAATAATTTTGTTCTCTTTACTTGTTTCCCGCTTAACGAGACAGCGCCAGGAACAGACGCAGAACGGGCCCATTTGCTCACAACCACTCCCAATCTGTCATGTATAAATGCACCAAAACCACAGCCCTCTATCCACAGCCTGACTTCAGAGGCAGTGACCGCTTTATACGCTATGGTTCACCTCACTGAGAGCATGTCGCCTCCTGTATACCACATCGCTCCAATTCTATCAGTCCCTTGCATGCCTCACACTCCCCTGCACGTTCAGGCTCCGCAAACTCAGAGTATTTTCACTCAATCCTTCCATCTCGTCTTGGTCCCCACCTTCCCTTTGTTCCCTCCACTTACATCTATAATCTCTCCTCGCTCATCTTCTCCGTATGTCCGAACCATTTTAGCACCTTCAACTCTTTCAACCATACTCTTCCAATTACCGCTACACCTCTCTCTTGTCCTATTATTTCTCACTCTATATTTCCCCCTTATAACGCCAATTGTCCTCAATTTAATTTCCAGCACATCCATC
Organism: Panulirus argus; assembly: GCA_038088735.1. NCBI lineage: Eukaryota > Metazoa > Arthropoda > Malacostraca > Decapoda > Palinuridae > Panulirus > Panulirus argus. The sequence continues at coordinate 14,168 of JAYMFT010057921.1, read as the reverse complement.
CTCTTCCGGTCTTCTTCGTCTCCTCGCATTCTTGCGACACCATCGGGATTGCTGTACCATCAAACATATCCATTTTTTTTCCTCACAGACACTGACCTCTTTTTCCACACTCTCCTCAATGCACCTAGGACCTTCGCCCCTCACCCACCCTATGGCTTATTTCAGCTGCTATCCATTGTAGTCCCATCCATTGCCATATCCACTCCCAGATATCTTAAACACTCCAGTTTCTCATGGTTTCTCTGCATTCAAACTCACTCTCCAACTAGCTTCTCATCCCCATTCTAAACTTATTAACAATAATTTTGTTCTCATGAACTCTCAACTTTCTTCTTTCACACATTCTTCTAAAATCATACACAAGCTTCTACAGTTTCTCACCTGAGTCTGTCATCTGAACATAGACACTGTCCCCCTTGCCCATATATAGTGGCACTCTACAGGTATTCTGTCACTCCTCATGCAACTCACTTTGAACCATACATACATACAGTGAAAATCCTTACTAACCAATCAACAACACTGTCATCCCTTTTCTTGAGAAATTCAACTGCAATCCCATCCACTCCAGCCTCACTGCCAAACTTTATTTTCAGCAAGGCATTCAACACCCGCCTCTTATTTTCACCAAACCATTTACCCTGACTCTCACTTCTCATAAGTACTTCCATGTCCCAAACACTCCAAATAAAGTTTTATCCTGTGAGTATTTTGAAGGACTGTTAAATATGTTAAGAGTCTCACATATTCACCAGTCCTCCAGAATACTCACTCGTTCTCCTTCTCACCTCTCTTCTTTTACCTATTACCAAAACACACACACACACACACACACACACACACTTTAAGTCAATTCTACAGAGTCCTTATCAAGGTTACTCATTCCTTATTAATATTAATCACTCATTCCTGCCAGCCCTTTCCACTCCCACTCAGTCTTGATCCCTTCTACTTATCCCTGGTCATCTTGACGCTCTGTGTCTCAAGGATCGAAGACACTGTGGCTTCGTTCTCCTGAAGAAAACGCAAATTTCTCTGAATGTTGTGGAATGCTCGCTACACTTCCTTTTCCCTCGTGTTGACTCATGTCTCAGTTTGCCCCATTTTCCTTATACTTGATAGTGCATCGATTGCTTCACTTTCCTTATTTCTCATCTTATTTCACAAGCCTCATTTTCCCCCTATCTCTCCTCTTGCCCTACATTGTCCCATATTTCCTTATATTTCAACTGTTCATTAGTAATTTCCTCATAACTCATTTTACCTCACCTCATGGTACAGCCTCACTGACCATACATTACCTCACACCTCACTACCCTCACCTTGCCTCGTATCTTCTATTGCTTCACATCACGCTTCATATTACCTCAACTCACCTTATGTCTCATATTGCCTTATTTTTCCTCACGCCTTATCTCCTATCTCACCTTGTGTCTCCTCTCTTCATACAATATCTTACCCCATCTTTTTTCATACCTCGTGTTATACCCCATCCAGCCTCATATTTCCTCACACGTAGCTTTATGTCAATGCCTCACACTCCACACAGAGGGCAGATAACTTCAGACCTAAGGTTGTCCGTGGGTTCAACACTCCCAGTATGTCCACATCACCTTCTTGCCTCTCTTGCTTATCCTCATCATTTCCAGCCTTTTCCAGGTTTATCTTCCCTTCTCACCTCTCCCTTTCTTCCAACAGTATCTTCCTTACCGTCTTATTTACTCTAATTATCTCTACTGCCTCGTATATTTTTTTCTCCATCGTTTGCGTTTTGATACCGTGCCAAAGACTTCATTTTCTTTACCTTTCTTAGACATAACGATTTTTAGCCCTCTCCTTTATTCTCATATTCGTCCATCTCAATTCCCTCCTCCCATCTTTTCCAAGCTCTTCTCATTTCCGTTGCATCACCTCCCCTGCATACAGAATACCTGCCCCTCTGTCTCCCTGCTACAAGGGATTAGGAAGCCTCGTCTCCTGCGTCGTGCATTTTCTCGTCTAATCTTCTCTCCTTCCTTCATTTGACCATCTTGTTCCTCCTGCAAAGTCTAGAACGCCTCATCCGTTTTCCTCCCGCAGGTGCTGCAGCGAGGAGCATGACCCATAGATCGTTCTCGTGCTATTCCTCCTCAATGCCGTTTTCATCATTCTTGTCCTCTACGTCTTTCAGTGGAGCAAGACGCATCTCACCTGCTGCCTCAACGTTCCGCAGGCCATTGACGATCACCCTCGTCCTTAGTCTGTACGTCATATGTCCTCCTTTCCTTCAGCTTTCAAGTTCTTCGTCTTTCTTTCCCTTGCTGAGGAGCACAATGGCCACTATGCGTATCCTCAACAGGTGAGCGGAGAACAGCGGAGACAGTACGCGGAGGAGTCTCGCCTCATGTTCCTGTTGGGGGGCACCTCGACCCTCTTCTTCGTCTGCATGACGCCGATGATCGTCCTTTCCCTCACCATCCACCATCCTCGGAAACAGTCCGTGGCCTTCGAGGTGAGTCTCTCAGTGTTTGGTTTGTATCCGTTGTGTCAGTAGGTATCCGTACATGGTAGTGTGTTTGAGTGTAACTCGCCATTTGACTCCCACGTCTGCGGCCAGTGGCTGTCTTCTCGTGGCAGTGGTTACCTGCAGGGGCTGTTGGATATATGGACTGAATCGAGTCATTGGGACGTGGTACGGGAACACAAAATATGTAAATCAGAAAACTGATGATTTATCATAGAAAATGATAGGGACTTTTAGCTTGGGTATCATTCGGTCATTTATTTCACTTACGGCAAATCTGTGAAGAGGCGAAGGTTTTAGGATCCTTGAGAATGTGCGGAAATATCACTGTATGGGAGGGCTAAAATGGGTATGTTTAAAGGTATAGTAATCCAAACGATGTTTTATGGATAAGAGGCATGGTCTGTAGATGAGAAGGTACAGAAGAGGGTGGATGTGTTGGAAATAGAATTATTGAGGATAATAAGCAGTGATAGGAGGGTTGATCAAGTAAGAAATGATAGGGTAAGAGACAGGTGTGGTTGAGAGAGCTGAAGAGGATGTGCTAAGAAGGTTTGGAAATATAGAGAGGATTAGTGGCGAGAGGTTGACAAAGAGGATATATGTGTCAGAAGTGAAGGGAACAAGGAAAAACGGGAGACCAAATTGGAGATTAAAGGTTGGATTGGATAGAATTATGTGTGCTCGGAGCCTTAACATACAAGAGGGTGGAAGGCGTGCACAGGTCAGAGCAAATTGGATCGATTTGGTTGGTATACACGGGTAGACGTGCTCTCAGTTGACTGAACCTGGGCATATGAAGCGGTCGGGGTAAACCATGGAAAGGTCTATGGGGCTTGGTTGTGGATAGTGGGCGTTGGTTTCAGTGTATTACACACGACACTTCGAGAATGGATGTGAGCGAATGAGGCTTTTTTTATTTGTCTGTTCCAGGCGTTACCTCGCTAACGCGGGAAACAGCGAGGAAGTATGAAGGACACAGAAAATCTTTCTTTTCGACTCTTACATATGATTTTCCCCTGTCTCCGTACACTTTTCACAGCCTCTGTACCACAAATAACCCCGTCTTCTCGTTCACTACAGGTTTTCCGTGCCACAGCCAACGTGCTTGAGGTGACCAACTTCGCCGTCACCTTCTACATCTACTGCGTCTTCTCCAAGGACTTCCGCGAGACCTTCCTGAGGACGTTGCGATCGGCCAAGGAGAATTCGGTCGGAGCCTCCTTCCTGGGATCCGTGTCTGGTCTGAAGGAGGCCATCAGGCCTCCATAGGGACGCGCCCACGCTAGGACCACGCAGACGCCGGTCCCGGCGCCGGTATGACCCGAGGGTCAATGGAGGAGGCAGACTGTCCAAGGACTCGGAGAGAACGCTGGCTCTACTGACGAAGGGGAACCAGCAGAGACCCACGAGCTGTTGCCTGTCGGTGCTGCTGCCGACTGATGACACAGCTGCGGGAGAGCCAATCCTGACTTAGAAGGGCAACCAGTTGTAAACATATTCAAGACTGTCGCCCTCGTAACTTGTTCCCCAGTGAGGTCTTGCAATTCGTGGTGGCAGGCTGAGAAATGTGATGTTACCCAAGAAGGTCGGTGATTTATGGCATCAGCAGAAGAGAATGACTCGAAGCCTTCCCAAAAGGGGTCAGCGATTTGATGGCCTTATGAGGGTCAGTGACGGAACCCCCTCGCCAATAGAAATCCGAGAGGAATCCTCAAACACAGCCTTATGACCGGGTAATATAAGGACGATGGTTAGCCTCAACGGTTAGACTTGATGGTTGAGTCTCCGAGATCCTCCACACACACACACACCAGGACGGCTCTGCCGAAGTACAGTGCGACATCGGAAGGGAATCCCTTTGACAGGCTCCAACGAGCGAACGAGTCCGTCTCCTCCAGTTTGCCCCGGTCTGCCCTGCGCGATCCTAGCGTGGCTCAGAATGATGGCACTGAGACCAAATTGTGTTACGTGTATGATTGTTTGTGAAAGAAGTAAATATATGTGTATGCTGAAAGCAGTAGAACCCTTTCAAACTGCTGATAAACTGTTGGTATTTTGTCACGTGACAGGCAAAACGCATCCACTCCCTTCCTGTCTTCGACAAAGTGTTGCTATTAACTCCCAAGCGGTATTTTGATCAAGCAGATTCGACACGTTGAGTAAAGTGTAAGTGGCTCTAATGAGAGCGTTGGTGACGGCCAGTTGAGGGAGTTTTTAGAGCAGAAGTGAGCGAGTGGCGAGTGTTAAGCTCGCCTGCTGGTCAGCCGATGTGTGTGACTCTTTAAAGACCTTTCGACAAGATTAAGAATCTGTGATTTAGCGGAATCGCTGGTGGCTATTCTGAGACACTTGTGGCTGCGCTGAGATTCCTGTTACGTTCAGCATTTAGAGTAATAAGTAACTTGTCGCTAATGAAAAGCTTCTGTGACAAATTTGAGGAACACATAGCAAAAAGATAAGACGCTCATGACTGCGTTAAAGCCTCTGTCGTCTAACTAAGGCACTTCTCACTAAGTCAAATCTATTACGGCCGGGTTGACGAGCTTGTAACTAAGGTGTGGCATTAACCATGATAGTGAAGCTGCTCTCGCGTCTCTAGAGAAGGTCTCCCTGGTGTTTCTGAAGCTTGTGTTAGGAAGGGCTGTACATTTATAAAGTCGAGAGATAAAGCATATTTTAACACGGGGAACTAGTGCATGTATATCTTTGTTGACACAGAGAGGGATCTCTCAAAGGAAGAGACAAGAAAGAATTTTTATTTAGAATTCTCCCATAGGGAGAGAGTGGATTTTCTCCGTCATGGCGTCCGCACTGACCCGTTCATAGAAGGGTGTCTTGAGATATACGCCAGAGTGAACGTAAGTAAAAAGCAGCACGGGTAGGAATGCTACAGAAGGTACACCACTCAGAGGATTGTTCAGAGTTCTTTTATCAGGACGCTGGCGACTCACTAGGAGTACCGTAGATTCAGAGGGTGGGAGATCACGCGATACGGATGCTGCGAAAGATAAGCAAAAGAGTCAAATGATGTGAAGGGCGAGGAGCCGAGAATGTTGAGCAAGATAAACGTCTCCGAATGTTGAGGTGGCTTCATTCACACACACATACACAGCCTCCAGGCATTACTTAAACTTTGCCAAAGGTTAGGCCACTGAAAATCTGAATACAGAAATCTAATATCCAACCATATAATGACGGCTCGGGCGAGGCATGTCGCCTCGCGATAGAAAAGTCTTACAGAGTAACGCTAAAGACTTTTAAAAGTTACTCCTAACCAGAACGTTGTAAAGTGAGCTTTTTGTCTCGGCACAGATAGATTTAGTAAAGAAGATGCGTCACTCAAAATGATTAAAATGCGCCTCAATGTCGTGGAGTGGGGACGGGACACAAGTCTCACTGATAATGGCTGGCGTGTGTCAGTCTGCATTAGGGAGATAGAGGAGAGAGACAGATGAAAAGAACAAAGCCTTTACCGTGCACCGCAGGTGTAATGAGCTGCTGCAAATGATACAGAGGATGTAAGAAACAAAACACGTGTTTCGGGGATGACGCTATAGTCAGGTGTGCCTCAGGAGATTTTGCGGAAATCTGGTGTTACAGATGTTGTAACGAAGAGTATCAAACATCAACAGAGGTTTTGAATACAGTAGTAGATGTTACAGGCGTAATGTCACTGGTGTCCGGGATTACAGAGCAGTCATAGATGTTTCAGTGAATTTACAGAGCACTGATATTACGAAGAGTGAAAAGGACGCTCAGATCCTTCTAAGGTTTTAAAAGTAGTCACAGATGCTACAAATTACGTGTAAGGTACAGTCACGGATGTTATATTGGTTGTGAGGAACAGTCATAGATGTTAGATGGGTTGTGAGGAACAGTCACAGATGTTAGATGTGTTATAAGGAACGTTCACAGATGTCGCAGAGATTTTAGAGAAGTCACGGATATTCCAGAGGTCAGACATAGCCACAAGTTGCACAGAGATCGCAGTGAATAGTCTCAGATATTACAAAGGATGTTCACGAGAGTCACAGAGTTACAGAAGTAACAAACAGTCACAGGTTAATCAGAGGTTGTAAGTTACAGCTGCTGCAAAGAATGTAATAAGATTGAAATAAGTAGTTACAGATATTGTAAATGTAAAAAAAAAAGAAATCTTTAGAGAATGGAATGTCAAAGTCATACAAATGGAAAAGAAAAATGATAAATATAACTGATTACGCATGCAAGAAACGTGAATTTGTTTAAGAGTAAAAAATGGACTTGATAAACTGCCTGAATATGTGAAAACGAAGGATGTGATAGACCATAAAAAAGCAACACATGTAAAAATGCACTGTGAAATAAAATCAAACGAATCTACGGAAACGCTTGAGATGGTGAAGTAGAACATTGCCGCTTCAGAAGCACAATAGTTTTTATATAGGAAGTGAGGAGAGTCTGTTTGATAACTGGTGTATGATTTTGTGTTTATCAAAACTCTTGTGTATAGGGAATGTCAAGCAAGGTATTAAAACCCGAGACTTTAAAGGATTACATACGAGATGAATGTCAGGCAATGCTGAGGCGTGTATGTTCTTAGATTATATACACCAGGTCTTACATACAGCCGACACTGGCACAAAGGGTAGTTCCATGCTACGTACACATGAGTTTTCCTCAGTTTAATGGCTACAGTTGAACCTCACACTGGTCTCCTGGTCTAAAATTTTTAAGAGTTATTTGACAGACTTAGGGTTCAAGTACCTATTTTTGAAAGTCTCTCTCGCTTAGACCCATTTTGGTATGTCACGTGCGTAGTAAGAGACTCGAGCCCATGTTTTGAAGGTGTCTCACAGAGTGGGACTCTTCAGACCAATTTTTGAGCTATCTCATACATTATTGTCCGCAGACGTTTTTCGGAAGCGCGTTACACAACAGGGATCCCCAGGCTTATTCTGAAGGTATACCCACCCTGAGGGGTCTTGATATTTCTTTTTTTAAGGTACCATAAAAAAGGGAGGGGGGGGGGGAATTCCAGATCTATTTTGAAATTGTCTTACATTTATAATAATTCTTCCACCTTACGAAGGTTTGTGACCTCACGAAACATACATATAGATCCATTTCATTTATATCTTCGCTTTTCCCTTTGATATATCTTAAGGTCATTACCCTAGGATGGTTCATATAGACTTCACTTACCTCAGACTTCCTTCATATCGACCTACTGGAGACAGACCAAACTTTAAACGTTTTCAAAGTCCAGCTTGACATACTAAGCCTGTTTTAACGTACGTCAATCCAACAATGAAAACTCAACTTACGTACATATGCCATTCTATCACAGGTTTTGTCACATAGCTTACCTTTTTGAGCATTTTGACATCATTTTGCCCATAACTTGACAAATATTTCTGTCATTCTCACTGAACATTCAATCGTAAACGAAATTTTTCGCAAACTCTCATTTGACTTAAAAGTTAACTAAACCTTCACCTAACTCTTCCCTTAATCTGACAATCCTTTATTTGATCCAGACATTTTCGTATTATACGGAGTTTCCAACAAACAACTCTGTATTTCTTCAGTTTCAGACACTATATCCTGGCATAGTCGATTCGAGTGTACACTTGACCAAAGTTTAGACTTATAAACCTATGTGGTTCATAAACGATATTCCATTACTTCACCTCTACAAGATTTGACTGTTATTTAATGTCTTCATCTTTAATTAGTATTTGCAGACTTGATTGAACTATGTTTAAAAATGTTCAAAATGTTTTATTCGTCTTTAAATCACATGTACAGTATTTCAGCCTCAAATGTACCTCAGCACTTGACCTCTGAATGATGGCATTTATATTACTCCGTGACTATTGTATGACTCGTGCATTTCCTCTATATACTCTTTGAATGACTGACTCGATCTGCAGTTGATAGTTTCATGAACTCATCATGACAACGTGACCTTTACACTGCCTTACTATAATCTATATATAACTTGTACATGACGTTTGCATGATCTATGTATGACCTTTCCGTGTCTTTTGATAGAATCATATAGTCATTATCAGATTCGGGCCCTTCGGACCCTCGTCTGCTCGCTCCTGTAGAGGACTACCACGCCCTTTCTTACCACCAACACGCCCTCCCAACCTGGCCCACACACCCTTCCTCACCACTTCCTCTTGCCTTAGCCACCAAACCCACCCACACCATCTCTCTCTCTCTCTCTCTCTCTCTCTCTCTCTCTCTCTCTCTCTCTCTATCCCGCCGTAAGGCGGAATGACATTGTTCAGTGGTTTAACCACTCACCCCTGTTATTTTCCTCTTCAGACTTCCCATATTTTAGGCACTACCATCACGCTCAGCTGTCTAATGATGCAGTATAATATTTTCCTGAAAATCCATTATCCTTGCCAAGGAAACGGTCGAATTATTGGCAGCTGTGTATGGGGTTTTGTGAGCATGCGTCTCCGACGTGTCTTCAGAACTGGGTACGGACGGATGTGCGAATAGACAGACAGATAGACAGGAGCACCTTTTTGTGATATACATGAGATGAACAGTAGGTAGTTAGTGAATGACCTCGATATGACCGCTGCATGACTCGTAAATAATCCTTGTGTGATCTGTGCATTCCTTTTGCAAGCCGTCTAAAAAGATTCTACATTGCCCGCAGGTGACCATTAGATATCCCTTCTATGACCTTTACTGAGAAAAATTTCATTCATGAAAATTACGGGACCAATAGACCACCTCTACATGACTTTTTGACGGTGAAGGCCTTTGCTGTGATTACATATTTCCTCATGACCTTCATAAGCATTTCGTCAGTGCCGCTAAATGACCTTTCCATAACTTTTACCATACGTTAGTATGACGTCTCCATAAGTTGTACATCACCTGTAATTGACATTGACGTGTCTCAACTAGGAACACTTCATGTTATACGATATCACTTTTACAAAGTCCCTCCATATCTTCTAAGTAACCTAAACACCACCACGAGAAGAGCTCTTTGGCCTCTACATAATCAGTACAAGATTTCTAAATTATTATACGATGTCTAGATGCATGTCATCCATTGTGACAAATGGACCGAAGGTATTAATGAAAACTGAATGCAAGAACCGGGAATTCATTATTATCAACTAGTTACGACAAAGTCTTCTTCAGGATAATAACGATACATTGTGGCAGATGCACAATATTGTATCCGGAAGTGGTGGATCAAGGAAGTGGACACTGAGAAGAGTCGCTACCTGATTGGTGTGAGATTCGGGCTCTCCTGCGACAAACTGGCCAGTCATAGAGCGCCATTTCTGCTGCCAATTTTGGCCCAGGTAATGCTACTCGCTTTGATGTTATTTAATACTATTGTCCTCGATAGATTTAGCGACGACGATAGGAGTAACAACGGAAGTAAGAGAAGCTTAGCGTTACCTAACTTATGGCAAGCAACACACATTTACAAAAACTTGCAAAGGACGACTGTAAAGATAGGAGACATCTTGAGGACTGAGAAGAAGACACGGGGCAACAAGTACAGTATAGTATACAAGATTCCATGCGGAGGATGTGAGAGGTCTTGGGGAATACAGATTTGACGTGAGATACCATTGTACCAATAATGCTTTATTGCCACATGTGGAAGAGGAAGAACATTTGCCGGGATGGAGGGACGCAAGCGTTCTGCACAAGAGAAAAGATGAAACAATAAGACAAAGTGGGTAGCTTTACTTGGGCGAAAACGGCAGGAGAAATAGTGTTCTACCATTGGCCGGTTTGCGGCAGGCCAGAGCGAGTACCGGGCCAATCAGGCAATGACTCTTCCAGCGTCCAGCTCCTTGAGCCACCAGTTTTGGATCTAACATTGTGCGTCCCGAGATGCATTATTATCCTCCTGAAAAAGACGTTGTCGATACTAATCCAGAAGATTAATTCCTGGCTCTTGCTTTCAGTTTTCGTTGCTACTTTTGAACATGCGTAGATGTCTACTCATATACTCAAGATTACTTCCACATAATATTTATCTACATGTCGGGAAATACCCATTTGATCGCACTCTAATTTCCCTCAGTGTCTCCACATGACCCTTAGATGATCTCATCTTGAGAGACTTTTCGTTGCCAGATACTACTGTAACTGAGTCTCAAATTGGCTAATGTTAGCAGGTGAGCGATCTTGGGTCACTGTGCTACTGAGATGTTGTAAATCCAGGTTTACGATAGCTGTAGAGGAGGTTGTAAGTGATGCCGCAAGTCCAGGTTTTACGATAGCCATGGTGGAGTGGAAGAACAAAGTGTGTAGTCTACTGGGGAAAGTCACAGTGTATTCAAGATAAGGGTTGTTGGTTGATCAGTCGACTGCGGTAACCATGATGAGATACAGCTATTTCCTTTTTCTTCGAAATGAACGATACATAGGTCAGGATATAGCGTTACTAACCTGGGTTTTACGATACCTGTCTGTCGTTCTAGTCCTAAGTTGAGAGAAAAGTTTGGAAACATAACTTAGGGAGCAAGTAACAATGGATACGAAAATAGTGACAGTCTTGTGGCAACTGTAAGGGCGATCTTCCCTTCAAATACCAAAGCCAGTATGACATTGGGAGAAACTCATAAAATGGCGAAAGAAGATTAATCAGCAATTCTTCCCAATTAGCATATATAAGAAAAAATAGTATTATTTTGAAAATCAAATCTCTTCAGTTCTCTTAGACGATAAAACTCCTTCATATTAGTCTGTCTGTGTGTTTTACATTTCTTATCTAAAACCCTCTCCAGAAATCATTCAGGTTATTAGACTGCCTTTCATCATAAGCTGTCGGATTTAATTCCTGTAATTACTGGTTATCCACACACAGTTTATATAATTACAGATTATCGAGGCTCAGTTCATATAATTATAGGTTATTAGAGCCAAATTTATTTAATTACAGTTAACCTGGACCTAGTTTATCTACATGCTCATTACGTAACATATAATTTTTAATCATTTTTCGAAAGAAGTTTCACTTATGTACTCTTATACAGAACGAGACTGGTCCGTTTTTTTTCCGCATTCCTCGATCAAAGACGTTTTAAACCATGTTTATTTCAACAGGTTTCTTCTTTATACAGAATCCAGTTTACCTTATTCCTTTTATGGATTACGTCGAGACTCTTCGGGACTTTGAAGGAGCTAATCTGATCTCTCCTCTATAAAGTAAGGCTGTCGGAGTCACCATTCGTGAATCACATGATAGACTCAACTAACCAGAAGACGGGATTGTCTTGGAGAGGTTCGTGGAAGAATATAAGCAAAGACATCTTGAAGGAAAGAAATTTTAGTTGGAAGTGAGGAAGTTGAAGGATCCAACGAATCTTCAGAGGGATGAGGTTGTTTATAAGGGTAAACTCAATAGAAAGACTTGGGTTTAAACTTACTGGTGTTGAGATACAGAGCTCTGATTTTTTTATAGGTTCAAGGGATTATGGCTGATGCTCTTGTTGGTGTTACTGAGGTTTGGATAACACTATATAAAATTTTGGATCTCGCATGATTTTGGACAATACGGTTAAGTTTGGCAGGAGATCAGTGGTTCAAAGGAGGACTAGAGATTATCTAGGAAATTAATGGTGTTTTTCGTATGAATTTAACTTCTGGGGATCTGAACAGAGAAAGCTTAAAGTTTGAAAACTGCGACGGACGCCATGCCGACTCCAGAAAGGAAAAATCTAAATATTCAAGGAGTCAGCTGTATGTAACAGCTCATAAACCCACTATGGACAAAGGGGTTTAAAAACTAATGATTTACTCTTAATGGGACAGTTTTCACGGCAAAATCACCTAGGTTTTCAGATTCTTCGACCCTTGTCATCTTCGGTTCACTGCCTGGGGTTGGTTAAACAGAAGATATGTGGAAGCGTTAGAAGCTCATACATTTCTTTATTCTTTAACAAGTGCTTTCGTGAGGTACGCTCACTGTTTCGCCATCAGTTAATTGCAACAGTTAACTGTTAACGTCATGTGTCTCATATTGTTCATTACTCTCGAGCCAGCGTTTCTCAGTCGTGTTCCCCCGACGACCACCGCATACGGATCTCTGCTGAACGCGACCTCCTATTACTCTACAGATGTAAACAGAAAGAAGCAGATAGCCACTACTGAGGCAAAAAAAATGTAGAATCTGGGTCGTTTATGTCTCCTTCAGGATTTAGACTTTTTATAGTTACTTTAGAATCTGGTCCATTTATAATTCCTATGAAATATGTGCCATTTATAGTTCCATTTGAATTTTGCCTTCTTATGATTCTTTTAGGATCTGGGCCATTTATGATTCTTTTAGGATCCGGACCTTTATACTTTCTTTAGAACCTGTGCCATTCATAATTCCTTTTGAATCTGGGCCTCTTATAATTTCTTTCGAATCTGATCCATTTGTAACTTTTAAATTTGGGCCTCCTAATTTCTTTGGAGTCTGGGCCATTTACAATCTTTTTTTTCTTATACGTTCCTTCTGAGTCTAATGTTGCTCAAGAGCAAAAATATTGATAAATCGGGGGGCAGCTGGCGACACTCTTCCCTGAAAATCCCCTCGCGACCCACAAGAAAGAAATTCGTCTTCAGAACTGCAGAATTCATGACCGAAGAAACAGCTGGCTCACGCACCACCTCTCCTGGACGGGAGATTGGCAGCAGGAAATGTTCCGTGAACGAAGAAGTAAAGTGTTCTGTACACTCCGCAGGAAGGCAGAATCTCCATATCTGTTCCCGCGCCTCGTACTTGAGTAATCTGGTAATCTCACAAAATTAACATTTTTGAAAGTGAATAACAACTGTTCCCCAATAATCACAAAATCTACAGCCAAACAGTTGCGAATCTTTGAAACATGTTAGAAAATTATCTTGGAATCAGTTGTTGGCATACACTGATAAACAGTTAATTCAGAACTTAAAGGAAAATTATATGAAGGTCTTAATCTGATCTCAAAGGCGTTAAGTCTTCAGTTGAATAACTGATTACATTCAGAAAAAAGAAAGTGGCTTCGTTTACGTTAAACCTGGTGCACCATCCTGATCTATGTCGGGTTTTCAATCTTCACATACGAGCCTCCGAGGTTTCAAGATCCTTAGGTGTGTGGGTTGCTAACCCTGAGGTACTCCAAGGCTTGAGGTGTGCGGAACGTCGCCAGGAGATTCTGGAGGCATGAAGGTCCTGACGTGTAATGTAAAGCCACTTGGATACAAATTCTGGATGGATTTGGGTGTGCAGACATTCCTAGAGGATTTTCAGAAACTTGGATGTCTCGAGGTGTACAGGGAGTTCCTCTAGGTCACCAGAACTTGATGGTATCCAATGGTGTAGATTATGCTTAAAGGACTCCAATCTCTGGTGATCATGGAAAGCACGGAAACGAAGTGCTGGTGGATAGAGGACTCTGCCTGTATATGCCAGCCAGTATATATGGGAGTATATACCTTTATGGCTGTAGGCAGATAAAGAGAATCTGGTATTGTATCCTTGATATCGTGATAATGGGGTATTGTCCAAGGCTTCTTGAGTTGGTTATCATTTCAAGGCCCTGAATATTCAGTACCCAGAGAGATTCAAAGGGCAAAGAATCCAATCAGACTCTCCGAAAGCAAACGTCGATAACATCAAGACACTCTTTATCTTAAAGAACAATGTACT
>JAYMFT010057910.1:0-15017 GCA_038088735.1 Panulirus argus | reverse complement strand
TATATATATATATATATATATATATATATATATATATATATATATATATATATATATATATATATACTGAGACTGAGGAAACGAGAGGGTTGTTTAAGATTTTTTATACACGACTGATTGGTAATGGTGTTCACCTTTGTAACATCTTGCTTTGTGATTATCTGCCCAGTAGAGTTTGACGGATAGTCTTTGTAACGTTAGTAGCCATATTGTGCAACCGCTCGCAGGCTGGACACGGAACGCACAGTGAAATAGCCGCTGACAGCGGCAAAAAACTTGCAAGAATTCGTTTAAGGATCTAACCATCGAGCTGGAGGGGTTAATAGTGGAAAGACCTTACCTCTGTGTTTCAGAACTGGAATACCGTTGGGAAATATTGTGTGTATTAACGCCCGTCGACGCGTGAGGTAGAAAGCCCACGAAATTGCCACATGGGTTGAAGTAGAGGTTAGGGAGAGGGTGAATGGGCGCCTTGACCTGGCTCGGGCGGAGCGAGGCGGGTCGCGCTGCATTAGGGCGGGGCCCATTGGAGCATCCTGGGCGGAGAGGGTCGGTCTCGGGAGCAGAGGGCGGGCCCCCGGGTGCTTCCCGAACGGGTCGGAGAGTGGGGCGGGGGGGGCGAAGAGCTTCCCGAGCGGGGTGGGTCGGTCGAGGAGGAAAGGGCGGCGCCATAGGAGCTTTCCTGGAAACTTGTCCCTCTTCCAGCACTCTCCAGTCTCCAGGATTTTGTCGAAGAGTTGACTGTCTCGTCTCGGGTGGTGCAGGAAGGCCTGTAAGGCTGCGGCAGGGACCGAGGCACCTCACGATCTCGTGATGACCGGAGAAGACCATCAACTCGGCCGTCAGCCTGGAGGTTAAGGAGCATGAGGACCCACCCGTTTTCTGGTGCTGGTGGGGTGTTGCCAGCTGCACCATCCTCCCTTTGCAACACCAGGCCAAGCTGGACTCCCCAACGTTGAAGTCACAGCCGTACTGTTGCCTGATGTTGAAACCCAAATCCCGCAATTTCCCTTGAAAAGTGTTATCGGTAATGGCACAGTTGCTGTACGTGCGAATCCGCAAGGGAAATTGAACCGTAGCTATTTTGTTTTATGCAGAAGTTTGTTAAGAGCCTAAGTGGTCATTCATACATTCTTCGCTGGAAGTGATTATACTGATGACTGTTTCCTCATCATCTCAAATAAAACAATGGTATATTTTGCTGAAATCCAACATCCCTTTGTTTTTTTCTGATATCTACAGTTCACAGGAAGTTTTGTTTGTTGAGGGAGGTTGGTGGGGCTGGTCTGTGTCGACGTTGGTGGTCAGGAACCCTGGAGGTGTTGCTAGGAAAATTGCGTCGGCTGGTTCGTATGCCACGCACTGTTGCATTGCACGCAGTCTCCGCTGTCGGTGTCTCATGTAGGAACTGTGCTAGGAGTGGGAAGCCTCGTTACAATACCAACATCGATTTCGTAATCGACGAGAAGAATTTGCTTGTTTTCAGTATTTTCGGCGTGGTCGGTTTGGATCATGTGATCGTGGTTTTAAGGTTTGTGTTACAGTTTAGCCTCAGAGGTGAAGTGACTGTTGTAAGGGCTGAGGGGCACGGTGTGGAGGCTGTTGTAGGGGCTGAGAGGCACGGGATGGGGGCTGTTGTAGGGGCTGAGGGGCACGGGTTGGGGGTTGTTGTAGGGGCTGAGGGGCACGGGGTGGGGACACGGGGTGCATAAGTGTGACTCGGTTCTGCGGTGGACGCACGAAAGGGAAATTCGTCTCTTGTGTTCGACCGTGGCCAGGATGTGGCCGTCTGGCGAGAAATTTGCGGAAAATCGTCGAAGTATTGGCGGTGGGAGGAGCGGTGTTTTGAGGAGACGTTAGCGAGAGTGGCCGGTGCTGAGGCGGAGGTGGAGTGGAGGCGAAAGTGGAAAGGTGGAGGGGAGTGCGTGAGGTTGAGTGGCAGAGGGGGGGAGTGGAGATATAATGTGGAGAAGGTGGAGAGGGAGACGTAAAGTGGAGGGCGATACGGAGATGGGGAGAAAGGAAGGTGGGGTGAAGGAGGCAGTAGAGCTGGGGAGGCAACAAGATACACGGTTTGGGGGGGGAGGATGAGGGGGTTTCCTGGGAGACAGGTGGGCGGAGGAAGCGGTAAGATACGCGAGGTTTCCCGGGAGAAAGTCGCCGGCCGAGGGACCTTGGAGGAACGGCTCGTATTGTTAAATATCCAGGCTGGGGGGAAACGGGGCACGCCACAACAAAGGGAGACACGCACAGGCGATAAAGTACCGGATACTGGGGGAAGCGGGAGTGCATGGAGGGCAGGAAGGGGTGGAGGTGGAGGAGGAGGAGGAGGAGGGAGGGAGGGGGTGTGTGGAAGAAGGGGGTGTCGACGGCGCTGCTGGAGGGGAGGAGGTACGGATTGGTTGACGGTGCCTTCGCTCGTCGCTCTAGGTGTTCTCACACGTGCCCACGCCTGTAGAAATTTTCCCGTCGTTTAATCGGAAAGATTGGGTGTTTTTCTTTTATGTTGGGGTCGTCGTAGACTTGAATGGCAGCGAGAAAGAGAGAGAAAAAAAAAAATGACCCTAAGTTGGGGAAGGTACTACCAGCAGGGGAGGTCTATGGCCGGGACGCAAATAGAAACGTCTTAATCACCCCATTCTTTCTCCCCATCTCCCAACAGTCCGATATGTGTGTGTGTGTGTGGGGTATGTGTTTTTTTATGAATATTTCACTAACGTTTCCCTGCAGACGTGCGGTAACAGGGAGGAGAACGTTGCACTTCCCACAGCTATGTAATTTACCACTCAGCGTCTGTCTGGGGTTCTTCAAGTGTCTCACGGTGTGGTCTGAGGGTTCAGGGGGAGGGGGGCCGCTCGGGCTTCGCCCCGCGGGGGTTTCAGACCACCACCACCAGTCAGTCAGGCCCTACATCCGTTGGCGATTCATGTCTTGGCGTGGACGCTATCTGAATTCAAACCATGAGTAAGGAAATACCATCGGTTTGTGAATGAAAGAAAAGGAGATGCTGTCAGTGAGATTTTCAGACTTGGGAGGTTATATTCCATGTACCGTGTTACCGGGTGTCGCTTGGTTGGCGTGCTGGGATGTTGCCTGTCGAGCGGAAGTTCCATCGAACAGGAAACACCTGTAAGCGGAGGTACCCTGGCTGGCCCCTGCCTGGGCAATTGTCCGCTCCGGTGGTTGGCGCTCATTATGGCGCGCCGCAGACGACGCCTCCCCCAACGAAAGCGGTTGCAAGGGCTTCGTCGCGACTCGAAAAACATTCGTGGGACGCGGGTTCGCACGCTTCCCGCGACTCTTCGAGTGCGTTTGCACTTTGCCCTCTCGTGTGCACACACCACGCCATCGAAGCAGGACGGGAACTCTTCTCACGAGGATGGGCCAATTCACCCGACCAGTTTTTATTTCACGTGCGGTAAATAAGATCCTCTGAATCATCACTAAGAGTTATATATATATATATATGGCCATTTATCACGTGGGTGGTGCAGGAAGTGGTGAAGAAATTGGTTTGTGGGTGTTGCCTGGTGAAGACGAATACCTGTTGGGAGTCTTCGGGGGGCGTCTTCGAACCCTCCCACAGCCCGGGCAGAGCCCAGCCTGTTGTGGGCACAACAGAGGAAAATGAGTTAAACATTAGCCAGATAGGTGTGTGTGTGTGTGTGCGGGAGGAGGAATGGTAGAGTAGGGGGGATGATTGCCACGCCTCTCATGGCCACGCCTAGTGCAACCACGCCTAAACTATCAGCAGCTGACACATATAACGTTAACCACGACCATTTGTACCCAGCTCACGAGAACATGTGATGGTAATTCAGCTGAACACCTGCAGGAAACACTTGTTTGGCTTGCTGTGCGGTTCTCTATGGCTGTGTAACTGGGACAGTGTTTGTCTTTATGTATTACTATTCGATGTAAGCGTTTGCTGTAAAGTGTCAGGATAATTTGAATTTGTAATCCTTTTTGGGTGAGTTCGTGTGCAGGTGAGGCCGGAGGGGACGCTATGAAGTGCTGTTGGTTGGTGCTAGGTGTGGGAGGGAGGCAGGCAGGAATGGGATGGCGTTACTGTTGTTGGTGTTGCAACCTCCGTCTGGCTCGTTCGCCCACCCCTGCACGTCGCCCGTCACCAGCACCGCAACCTGTCACCACCAGACGTCGCCAACACCGACCGGAACCACCATGTCTCCCATACTGGCTCCCTCTAAAGTCACCGTTATCGCCAATTCAATGGCTGGCGTTGGGGGCTATGTTGGTGGGGGAGTTGGATGGCATGTGTCGGTGGGAGGTGCACGTGATCTTGTGTTGGTGGCTGCAAGGGGGTAACGGTAGGTCGGTGAAGACGTCGTTGAGTTGGTGGACTACATGGTGGGTGACGTGTGTTGGTTGACGTTCGGTGCTTTTGAGTTGGCTGCCGTTGGATGGTTTGCCTCCTTGAGACTCGCTCTACTGCTGAGCAGTAAGTAAGTCGTGGCTGGTGGTTTGTGTACACGGCAGGGGTTCGTTTGCGTGCGTGGAGTGTGGTTTGTGTTGGCCGGTGACTGATTTGAAGTGACGTAGGAAAGGCTTGTGTGTGTGTGAGAGAGAGAGAGAGAGAGTGTTTAAGTAGGTTTCCCATGAGTCGCCACGGGGCGTGGAATGCGAGTGTTTGTGTTGAGGCGGGAGGAATGCGGCGGGAGGGAGATGAAGAGGAGTGAGTGAAAGTCCCAGGGCGTCCAGGTAAGCCGCCGGCCCCCCTTCACACCCCCCCAGCGAGTGTCGTTTCCTCCCCAACTTACCCCACCATACCTGTCATCTGCCCCACTAGGGGCTTTACTCTATCCCTGACACACATTGTCATCATTGTCAGAGTTCCCGCAGTGCATCGTCGCAACTGACATCACCATCCATCTTTTAGCCTTGCTCATCACATAACTTGCCTTTCACTTTTCCCTCTCCTATGAATATTACTTAGGCTTCAGCTTCTGGGGACTGGCTGCTTGTGTGCCCCTCGCCGTTCAGCCACTGGGGAAGCCACTGCATCACACGAATACTGTGTAGCCGTTGCCAGCTCAAGGGTGGGTGGATGGGCCCTCGTGTTGTCAGTTTCTTTCCCTGCACGGCTAAGCTTTGGAACAGCTTGCCACATTTGAAAAGTCAGGCTTCATACGGTCTCCAAAACTCTCTTGATTAGTTTATCTCTTCCTTCCTTGCTCCTCTGCGACTGTAGCCCCTTTTATGTACGTAGTTGAAGGCCTTGTCTCGATGACGACTTTGTCCTTGGCTAGAACCATCGACATATAAAAGAAAAAAAAATCGAATATGTTTGTTTCCTGAGAAAGGGAGTGTGTGTGTGTGTGTGTGTGTGTGCAGCGCATGATTAAGGACGCCTTAGGCTGCACTTTTCATGCATGCCAAATGACACTCAAACATTTCCCTTGCCACCAAAATATCAAGTCAACTTGCAAAGCTCGTGTTGGCCAGGTTGGGGGGGGGGCTCGGCAGCGTGTTTTACGATTCTTTAAGTTGTTGAAAAAGTTGTCAGTCCGTAACGGTGTATCTGTTCGTTGTGCGTAGCGTACAGTTATGGCTGGCAGACGTTTGTCTTGTGTTGGCGCGTCGACTCTGGAGGCAAGCAGACATTCCCTTCCCTCGGTGAGGCTCCGGTATTTATGTGCAGATCGGCTCATTAACCCCCTTCAGCACGGCGGTAAAAGACCCTTGGGTGTGACGGCGTGACCTTTGACCTGACTCTTACGGGTTAGGAAAGGCCAGGTCATCATACCCAGGGGTCGTATCGCCGTGCTAAAGAAGGGTCGTAGCGTCGTGCTTGAGGGTTTAGGCAAGATAGTATTGTCCAAATGTCCTCTTCGCTTTGCCCAACCACTCTCTAGTAAAATTTTTGCCTGGGAAACTCACAAACTGCATTCATTTTTCAGATATATTTTTTCCTTCTACCCCTCACCCCATTTAGGCACACTGTTTTCTGTCAACAATACCATTAAGGACTGTTGTTAATGTCCTTTTGTTAACATACCTTGAGGACTGTTGTTAATGTTTTTTGTTTACAGATACCATTAGGATTGTTGTCTCTTTTCTGTTAACTGATAACGCCATGACTACATATAACATAAGATCTTGTTTTAAATGTTTTCTGTTTATAGATACCATGAGGACTCTTGTTAATGTTTTCCGTTAACAGATTCTGTATGGACTGTTTTTAACGTTGTATCCTCTTTGGGGTGTGTGCGGCACAGAGCGGGTGCGGGACATCCCACCCTTACACCGTCGCCCGTGTCACGTACAGAGACAATGGACCGTAATCCATATGCGAATTTTGCTTCTCCATCTTCACTTGGGCCGTTCCCCATGAGCGTATTGGGGGGGTCGAACGACCATAAAGATACATATTTGTACGTAGAAACGTTCTTTGACGCACGCGTTTACACACATGTATACATGCAGGGACATATACGTGATGGAATTGTGAATGCTGACGGGATACGAATGCTTAAAAATGTTTTATGACTGGGAAAGATCAAGTGATGTGGCCCCACGAGTGTGTAACGCCTTCCCCGTACTGTGAAATAGGCAAACATACACACACTCACATGGGTACGGTACTTATATACATCATACAAATATGTAGTTATACATACACCTTGTCATACAGACAGACAAAGTTGGAGAGGCAGGCAGAAGGTGGCACACAACAGGTGAGGAGTATTACCCTGCCTACACACCTCACCCCCAGGCAGTAAAGGCATGCACCAGTGGTTCTCATCACCATAAACGGTGGCCAATTGCAGTACGGCTGCGCTCATCGGCTTTATGCTAGTGACTGAGGTCATAGCCCCTCGCCTCCAACACATCCCTCCACCATCCTCTCCCCACCACTTCATCCCCCCTCCCGCCACACGCTCTCCCTTTCTCCCCATCCCCCCCCCCTCTCTCTCTCTCTCTCTCTCTCTCTCTCTCTCTCTCTCTCTCTCTCTCTCTCCCTCCCAGCTACCGTCACTGGCTCTTTGTGTATTTTTCCCCAGTTCTGGTATTGGTTTTTCCTTGATTTCTATTCGTTCTTAGGGAGTTCTTCCTCCCCCGTGTGTGTGTTTTATATGTGCTTGTGTATGTATGTATTTGTGTGTATAGGCATGGACGTGTGAGAGTATATTCAAGCTGGGTCACGTCAGGAGGCCATCCTGTTCTTCCAGGAAGACACTACTACACCTTTGTTCCCCCCCTCCCTCCATGGAGCTCGCAAGTCCGTCATGGAAGCCTTACGTCTTGCAGTGGAAGCTTTCATTGTTTCTCCTGGAAGTCTTTTTACTTTTCCTGGGAACTTCCTACTGTCCCAGTGGAAGCCATTAATTCTAGTTTAGAAGTCTTTTTCCTCCATAGGAAACCGGGAGGCTTTTTTTTTTATCCCATGGAAATTCTCTTTGTTTCCCCTGGGAGCTGTCAGGTTTTTCAAGGAAGATCTTCTTTCTCGTAGAAACTTCATCGTTTTTATCTCGACAAGTCTCGCATCTTCCGGAAGCTCCCTTGTTTTTGGTGGAAACCCCTTACGTTTCGCTAGAAATCTTTTTCATCGAAACAAAGAAACGACACAGCAGCTTCATCGGAGACCGAGCTTTGTGGCAAACGGGTTTCTGAGACCATCGTAAAGTATGCTTAAGGCAAACCAAAGACCGAGGTCGAGCCGTGGGGATATATCTCCGAAACCATCGTAAGGTATACGTGCGGTAAGATAAGGTCTGAAAACATGCTGTGGAGGTTATACATAAGGCTTTCGAACGAGCTGTTGGGACAGAAGACCTTCGAAACCATCGTACAGTATACGTAAAGTAAGGTACGGTCTCAGACCGAGATGTGGAGGTAAAGGAGTTTACGAAATCATAATAAGGTATATGAAAGGAAAGGCCTGATGTGTCCCTCAGAAGCTAATGGGGTCTTCCAGAAGGCTGTCTCGTCGTAGAAGCTTTCTTGCCCCTCGGGGGGAAAACTCATATGTTTCCTCTGGAGAATTTCATCACTTTAGGAGTCACCATTCATTCTTACTGAAAAGATTCAGAAGGGTTTGCATTCCTCTAAAAAGCACACCCTTGTACTTCAGAAGATACCCTACCTCCCCAAGCCTCTCTTCCCCCAAACAAAAAAGTCTTCTCCCTTCACATAAAAAGCTCCTTACCCACCTCCCCTCCTCCAAGCCTCCGTCCGGTTTATTTTACTGGCAGTAAAGGCGTTAGGTGGAAGAGGTGTTTTATATGCCCGGGTGTTTGTGTTGTTGCCAGGAGCCCCGGGCAATAGTTGCCCATCCGCCTGGGAACTGTTCCTCGTCAGGAGTCATTCCTGAAAAGCCGTTGGTCCGAGATATGATCAGTGCGAAAACAGGACACCGAAGCTATGTGCGTTAGAGGCCAGCAGCACTGGCGTGTGTAGCCAGGATGACTGACATTCCAGCCCCGAAATATCCCTTGGTATTTGAGTCCCCCGGATGATATACGTTTCGTCAAAGTATGTCCTGGCGTTAATGTATTATCCACCGCTGATAATGTACACTATAGCGTACTTGCATGTATCACTGTTGACGTATGTATGAGATTTGATGGGCAAAAGCCTATGCGTAAAGACGATCAGACGCATCAAGAGGGCAGAAAACATGTGAAGCAGTGGTTCTCGACCTTTCACACAACCGAGAGCCACAAATGAGGAGAACTGCAATAGGAAAACCCGTCGGGTCGCTTCAGTTAATCTAGTAACAGAGAGAGAGAGAGAGAGAGAGAGAGAGAGAGAGAGAGAGAGAGAAAGTGAGCGTGAACGAGACGTTTAAGTACGGGGGAGCTGGAGAAAGCAGGACTGACCTTTTGAGAAAATTCAGCCCGTGGGGGTGTACTTAGTACGGGGACATGACGCTCCAGTGAGAGTTGCCGGCGATGTCTGGAATAAGGGACCGAGCTGCTCATGTACTTGTTCTAGAAACTCCTGCTAGTGTACTTGTTCCAGGAACTTCTTTGGTATACTTGTTGCATGAGGTGCTGGTGTACTTGTTCCAGGAGGTGTTGATGTGCATTTTGCGGGAGCCTCTGCTAGTGTACTTGTTCCAGGAGCATGTGATGTTCTTGTTCCATGATCCTTTGCTGGTGTACATGTGCCAGAAGCTCCTGCTGGTTTTCTTGTTCCCGGAGGTGTTAGTGCATTTGTTCCAGAATCTTTAGCTGGTGTACTTGTTCCAGGAGGTTCTGGTGTACTTGTTCCAGGGAGTGCTTACGTACCTTCCAGGGAGCACAACCTGGTATACATGTTCCAGAGAACTGCTGTTATGGTGTACGTGTAAGTGTTCCAGGAGTTGCTACTTGGGTACGTATTCTAGGAAGTACAGCTGATGTATGTATTCCCTGGAACTTTTCCTGGCATACATGTACCAGGAACTATACCAGGTGTACTTGTTCCATGAACTGCTACTGGTGTGCAGGTGGCAGGAACCGTTGTACTACCGGTTTATGTGTTCGAGGCATCATGGCTGCCACGACTAATAAATTTATTCGTGCAGACAATAAGGGTTGAGTGAGGGGTCTGGATGTATCATGGAAAATGGTACGGTTGCGAATGGAGATTGACAGGTTCTGGGGTAGAAGAGGAGTAGGGAGGGAAGGCTGTAAGGTCGAGTTGAAATGGAAATTCGAAAGGGGAGATCAAGTGGGGTGTTGGGAAGTATCAAGGAAGGGAGAGACGGAGGAGAATGGCAAATGGGGAGGAGAGCAGGATATGCCAGAAGCTAACAGAAGAAAGGGAAATGGGAGGTGCAGAGTTGAAAACTTTGTAAGAAAATGTGAGAAAAGAAAAAAAAGTGAGGAAAGAGGTGGTAAAGAAGATAAAGGAGAATAGAATGGGAAGGAGGAAGATGGAAACAAGACAGGAGGAGGAGGAGGAGGTAAATTAGATTTGGGTGCAGACTAGGCTGTGGGGAGGGATTGAAGAAGCTAAGGAAGGAAGCAAAGCTGAGTATGGAAGAAGGAAGGAGGTAGAGGGAGGTGGAAGTGGGGTCAGGATGTAGATAGGGAAGAAGGAAGGTTAATGGAGGTAGCGATGGAAGTTGTTCCCCTGATGGCCCTCCAGCAAAACGACTGTTGGACTGGCCTTGGATTATTTCCGTCCAAGTGGTCGTTGTTTGTTGTTGGTCTGCAGCGAGGGTGCGCCCCGTTCCATGGCCGTGAGGCTTGGCATTTCTAGAGCTGTTGTTATACACCAGTACCGTCAGCCAGCAGCAAAATGACGCCGTAACTAACTGCAAACCTTCATTATCAATGGTAGCAGAGGATAACACGCGACTCCAGCTCAGAATTATTACCAGCAGAAGAATAACCTTTTCTTTATGTAGTAGTTTTGAGATGTTTGTTAGAAGTTACCTTTGTGCTTTTGCTGAGTGGGTGTTCTTTCTAGTTTTGATACAGAATGTTGGAGGTCTTCGCCCCCTTGTGCTCATGCCTTTGTTGTATGGAAAAAGAGAGGAAGAAAAATAAAAATCAAATTATGAATATATTTATCACCTTTCATGGTATGATTTTATACCTCGCAGACAGTATTTGAGGTTTAGATTTTGCTGAGATTGTAGTTTCTAGAGCTAGTTCCTTCCCCTAGGGATTGCATGTGTTGTGTGTGTACTCTTGTGTTGCTAAGTGGGAACTGCTTTCACCTGAGGCTGTGAATTATGAACATCATGATAAGGTAGGAAGATACATCCATCCACTACTGATTTTGAGTCACACGAGAAGCAAGTCTTTTTAATCTGGGAGGTCTCGGCAGAGGGAAGAGGAAAGCTTCCCGTTACAGACTGGGAAGTCATCGTACCTGAAATATGTTCCAGGAATACCTGGATCACATTGGTACTGTGTTAATGAGCTTGGAGGGAGTCAGGTGAATGCCCACCGGTGTTACCTAAACTGTAAGGCTTACATAAGATGGGGGAGGAGGGCCTCGCTCACACGACCTTGGCGGACTCCAGTCGCAGGGCGTGTTCCCTAGATTGGGTGTGTCTTTCAGGCGAGGGAAGGTGTGTGGGTGGTGGGGAGGACACGCTAGTAGGCGACCTACCGAAGCGAGTTAAGATTTCTTGCATCGTCGAGGAAGCGCGACGCCATGGCGTACATGATACGTCGCTCGAGCGAGACCGTTTTCCTCCGTCCGTATCGCCATATGGCCAGGTCGGGTCTCATTGTCTATGTGCATGTTGATCAAGGTGAGCCAGGGCTCCGGGGTAGGGCCAGCCGACGCGACGGACCGGGGTCCCAGCGTGTCGAGGCTAGTTGGTCGGAACGAATGGGGGGGGGGGGGGACTTGCAGCCAGGTGAGCATATGTGTTCCTGGGCCGTTGAACCGCGTTGCTAGGAGGTTGGATGAATTGGGGCTCCGTCTGCCAGATGAGCTGGGTAAGGTGAAACCAAGGCCTTTTGGAACAGATGGGGTAGAGAGGTTTCATCAAGGGTGCGTGTGTGACTGAGTTTCTGGAGGTAAAGTTTTGTGGTAATTGGTCTGACGCTCTGAGGGCACAGTAGACAAAGAATCCGAGAACTAGGATATCCAAGCCTCCAGCGACCATATGAGACGAGGCTCTGTAGTGTGGGTCAGACGTGACATCGAAGATTTAGAGGAGTGAGCTTTGGAGCCTTCTTCAACGAGGTGAGGCTCCCAGGCCAAGGCTAACCAAGCCTACAGCGAATTTTAGTCGGGGACAGTATAAGCCTCCAACGAGTATGTTAGCTAGGATATCGAACCCTCCAAGAACTAGGTTGGTGTGTGTTTTTAGAGGTAGGCAGACTAAGGCTTCCACAACTCGTTGAAAGAGGCTCAAGCTGAGTTACACAAATTTTCGTAGACTATGTGAACCTGGGCTCCTACTACTAGGTAAGTAGGGCTCCAGAGATTGGGTCAGCATAACTTCCGGCGACATATGGCTTCGTTGTCTGGGCAGCTGGACTCAAGCGACTAAGGTAGCTACTACGGCTTTGGGGCAGGGCGCGCTGCATTTGTCGAGCCAGTAACCGGGAGTGTGAGGTTGGTTTTTGTGAGGTCAGAGTGGAAGAGGTCAGACGCCCTCTGGGTCCCTGGTCGAGGTCGCCCAGACGTCGACACAATGTGTTCCTTGTGCATGACCGTGTTACCTCATTGTCTGGCAGGTCAGTGCCACCCCTGCACCAGGTGATGCCAGACGCCATAATCCGGTCAGTAGTGAGAGTGGTCGGTGGAAAAATCCGTCCGTGGAAAGTCGCTAAGTCTTTGCTCATGGGAAATGACCGGTGGATGTGATTGTGAGAGAGTCCAGGATCCGTCACGACTCGACCGTGTTCTGCACGCGCCCAGAGACACCTGGTGCGGATTTCACAAGAGTGAAGGCACGTTGCCACGGGCTTATAAGGCCATGCGTACGTGCATATGTGTGTTTGTCGGAGTAGCGCGAGCAGGACGGCCTTCACAGTTCCGTTAGGTCGGTGCAGGAACCTTCGCTCTCTGCCGGCGAGGGAGGAGGGAGTTCATTGGCGGACACACCTGAGCCACTGGCCAGCCTTACCTTTGTCTGGTGGGCGGGTCGAGATAGCGGTAATATAGGTGTACATAGGAAAGCCAGATTACAAAAGACGTGATGGTCTCTGGTATCTGGGTTATTTGCTGGAGGACTACGATTCACGGGAAAGATGACAAAAGATATCTGATGGCCTAAGATGAAGTTATCTCCCGAAGGATAGGAATTGTATCCAAGATTGTTAACCTTTGCAGGTGGAGATTGGGCAGCAAAGGAGAAGGTGGACGGGGTCGGTAGCTCATAACTTGTTCCTTGAAGGAATATGCTGCATCAGTAGCGTTAATTTACTTGATGACTCAGGCCCTTCATGCATTTTTATTTTCATTATCTCTTATCTTTCACAGTGACACGCCAACTTGCGTGAAGTCAGCGTCAAATATGTACTTTGTCTTGTGTGTGCAGAACGGAAAGGTACTTACTGGCAAGTGCATTACCATAATTATACGCCCGCACCGCCATTACGACTTAACGAGTTGAAGATATACCAGTCGTAAGAGAAGTGCCCTTTGTCGCAGACGGTGGCCAGCCGGAAGAACTCGGGTGTGGGCGGCACCGGTGACAGGCACCTCCAGCATGAATTACCAACAAATTTTTGCCTGCTGCCCGTCCCCTTGACATCTCGCAGCATGATGGGGACGACCCGTGATCACGACGGCGCTTGTTTTATTGACTGAGATGGCCAGGTGTTTGAACCTGAGCTATAAAGGTCAGGCTTAAAGGCCAGGCCATCATCATCATCATCATCATCACCATACCCAAGGGTCGCTCCTTCGTACTCGAGGAGGATCGCACTGTCGGCTCAAGGGTCGCAACGTCCTCCTCAGGAAGTTTCAACAAGCCAATGACACTCTCTCTCTCTCTCTCTCTCCCACCGAGAGGGACTTCCTTCGCCCTTCAAAATAACTACAGTTATTTTCGTCCAGATATTGATGACGAGGTTATTTCTGGAAGTAATAACTAGCTGTTGCCCTCCATGTGTCAAGGCTTTGTATGGCCGTCCCTGGACCACACGTAGGCTGAAAATGATGGCATCCTGTGTCCCAAGGTGGGGCGTGGGAGGCGCCGTGGGAGTAAGCTTGGCCGGGGATAATGTCCAGATGGGCGTCTTGGGGTCTTCTTTGTTCAAGAAGCAGGATAGATCCTGTGGTTTGCAGTGGGGTCTACTGGGTTATTATAGTGGGAGTCTGTTATTGTTTCTGTGGTGTCTTGAGGGTGGTTGTTAGTGTATGTACTACGTGAGGGTCTCAACGCTAACCCTGCCATTATGGCTAAATATCGTCGTAGGTACCCGTGCGTAGGTAGGTACACACACACACTCTCTCTCTCTCTCTCTCTCTCTCTCTCTCAGCCGAATAGCATAACTTTAGCTGCTGGAGCATACCTCTGTTACATGTTCAGTGTTGCACAGTGTTACCGTCAGCTGTGGGGGCTCCCAGTGTGATAAATCTTCAAACGTTACGTAACGAGTCGCTGTGTCTGGTAGAGGGGTTGACATGACTTGAGTTGGTTTGTCCTCTGGGGCGGTGGTGGGTGATGCTCTCTCTCTCTCTCTCTCTCATATATATATATATATATATATTTTTTTTTTCTATACATATTCGCCATTTCCCGCGTTAGCGAGGTAGCGTTAAGAACAGAGGACTGAGCCTTAGAGGGAAATCCTCACTTGGCCCCCTTCTCTGTTCCTTCTTTTGTATATATATAGATAGATAGATAGATGGATAGGATGACGCTTATTTTTGACCATGTTCGTCCATTTGTTTTCATACTAAGGGCTTCCCAATACTGCACCTTCCAATTCCCTGACTTTGTCGGCGATAAACTAAACGATTAGCCGTTTGGCTCTGCGATCATCCAGGCAGACCGGAACAGCGCGACTGGTCACTCCACGGCCGTCGTGAACATACGGTGATTGTAACCCTCGCCGGCGCAGTCTAGGCCGAATCTACTACATCTAATCTCCCGATTAGCTGCACTTAGCCCGTCTCAGGCCGCGCTGTGTCAAGGGCATAACTCCACCCCCAACTCTCTCTCTCTCTCGGATCCAACTTCAAATTTACCGTCTCGAGTTTCCCCCCTAACGCTATCTGCTCGCCTGGCCAAACCTTATCTTAATCCTCAGCTTAACCCAGCTTTATCTCCGTCATGGCATTTACCTATAGCAGGCCTGACCTCGCTTCCCACGTCGGGAGAGCACCGCTGTTATCTCCCCGTGGGGATCAGATCGTGATAAGGAGGTCATAATAGGGTAGAGAATCCCAGTGCTTTGAAAATAAGCACCATGCTATATCGACACTCGATCCCTACCTGTGGTCTTGCTTCCTAAGTATATGCTGACCACACATCACAAGTGACTATCATATTTACCGTACACACGTTGCACAAACAGACACGTATATATATATATATATATATATATATATATATATATATATATATATATATATATATATACACATAT
>JAYMFT010057899.1:0-15018 GCA_038088735.1 Panulirus argus | reverse complement strand
TATATATATATATATATATATATATATATATATATATATATATATATATATATATATATATATATATACATATAATAACATTTTAGATAAATCATATCTTCATTGCAGTTGGACTTAAGCAAACGTGATAGATCAACTTTTCATTCTATAGCAATTCATCTAATATCAGCGTACAATCAATTCTAAGTTGAGAATTACACACCATTCCTTATCTTTCAGTTCAGTACCTGACACTGAATAACAGAGAAAGTCTTATAAGCCATTAGTTTACTTCAGCTACAAGGGCTTTTTATATAGTGCCTGGAAAACACTACTGCCGTAAGACACTTTCAGTCATATTCGTGGCAGCAAGCTGACGCAGTGGCGGACGTACGATACATCTGAACATCTACCTTCCAAATATTGTCATGGGACTGCCCGTCCAACAGAGCAAATTTTTTTTAGTATCGCTTAGGGTATATGCTGAAGTCACTGAGAGATCAAACAAAAGTTATAAGAGCAGCTGGTAAATCACATGCATAAATATTACTAAAAAGAATATATATTCATATATTTCGGACGCCTCTATCAACTCTTAAAGAATATAGAGGTTCAAAAATGTAGAACTTTTTTTCTACGAGTAATTACCGTTCTAACAGGGCAACAACTACATCCGAAAACAAAAAATGAGGCAAAAGCTTGAAAATACATTTATACACATTTTCTAACTCTACTTTTGACTGATGGACTATGTTCCACTAATGTGCCAACAGAAAATGTTTCCCTGTTCTTTAAACTGGTACAACTGATTTAAACGAAAACTCCAGACTCAGAGGCAAGCATTCACTACTGACCTAAAACACTTAACAAATGTTCAGATTCTCATGTCATGAACTTTACTAAACTCGCATAAACTTATCCACAACTATGGGAAAAATCATAGGCACATATATAGCAAACTCATGGCATGCAAATTTGACAACTGTTAAACTATATGTTGATGGTAAATCTTGTCTCCTCCCCTCGTCGAATCCGGACTTTGAATGAGGCATCCTATTTTAGTACACAGGAGATTGAGTCGTCGAGAAATGATAGTACTAATCAGTAGTATTTTAACGCTTTCTTTCTTCCCATTTCGCATCATTCCATTCCTATTTTGAGTGAAGAGATCGAGGGGGTTCTGTCTCCCCATAAGACGTTCTTCTGTGCACTCAATTTGCACTCAAGTCTGATAACAGAGGACAATTTCTTCGAACTGGACGCTTCACCCATTCAATCTTTGTGGACACCTGTATGTGGTCTTATGTCGCCGGTTTAACTCAGAGAAATAAAATTCATGAACCTTCCAGAGCAGAAATATAACTATTTGTCCCAACGATATATGCCATGTACGATCCCTTCCTCTCCATAATCTGGTTAGGAGAAGTTGTTCATCTTTTCAAATTCCATTTTCAAAACGCTTTACAAATCAAGTTCCCAGTTAAAGAATGCAAAAATCAAAAGAAAAATATTTCCTCTTACAAATCTAGAATGGTGATCCCCCTACCCCCTTAGGAGAGAGAGAGAGAGAGAGGATTGCCAACAATTTTTGTAAACTTTCTGCATTATAGCCTTACTAATTTTCATCATACCAAGGTACTCCCATTTGAAGGTCACAGCCATCATGGACAAGGGCCATAAATGTAGTGAGAGTGTGTATAGTCTTAAGATTTTCCTCTTGAGCTCTTGAACGAGAAAGATTTTCCTCTTGAGATCTTGAACGAGAAGGATTTTCCTCCTGAGTTCTTGAACGAGACGGATTTTCCTCTTGACCTCTTGAACGAAAAGGATTTTCCTCTTGACCTCTTGAACAAGAAGGATTTTCCCCTGGAGTTCCTGAACGAGAAGGATTTTCCTCTTGAATTCCTGAACGAGAAGGATTTTCCTCTTGACCTCTTGAACAAGAAGGACTTTCCTCTCAAGCTCATAAGCAAGAAGGACTTTAGTATTTCGCAACTGGTGGTTTTATATAACCAGACGATGACGGCTTTAAATGAATAATCCAGACAGTTCGAAGAGCCTTCGTAAAGCTCCATAAAGAACAACCAACCAACCCCATGAGTCTACCACTTACTCACTCACCCCATGGCGTCAAAACCTCTTATACAAACCCTCCATCATCATAACCTCTTGTGAAACCCTACTCCACCCCCCTCCTCCTCCTCTTCTTCCTCCTCCTCCTCCGCCGCCTCCTCCTACCTCTTCTCTTCAACCCCCCCCCTCTCTCCTCCACAACCTCTACCTCTGCTACAGGTGTGGAAGGAGGACCCTCCCAAGGCCGACGAGCTCGTCCTCAACCTGACGAGGTCGCAGCCGGAGTTCTTCGTCAGGTCGCTCGAGGCGGGGCACCACTACCGCGCCCAGGTCACCGCCCACAACGCCCGCGGAGCCGCCCCGCCCGTCACCCTCTACATCGACACCCTGAAGGAGGCCCAGATGCATAAGAGTGAGTTAGTCTCTTTTCTCCTCTCTCTCTCTCTCTCTCTCTCTCTCTCTCTCTCTCTCCCATCCTCCCTCTTGGCAAATCTCAGCTTCAAGACGTGAATTGAGATATCTCATACACGGAAACGATCAGACATTTTTTCTTTCTTTTTTTTTCTTTTTGATCCCTTCGCTTCACATTCTTACTGAACTAATCCCTCGATATGATATGTATGTCTTGGGGGGGATGAATGTTGACGTTTCATTCCTGGGACTTCACGTATGACGAATGATTCGTGATGATGAATGTGAGTCTGTGAAGAGGAAAGGGCTCAGGATGGGGAGCACGAAACCATAAGGCTGGATGCCCGGTGGTATGGAAATTGCACGAGTAGTAAAATAGAGGAAATATATTACGAGCGTGGAGATAAAGCTATATTACGAGAACGATTCTAAAAGTTGTTATTGTTTGAGCATGGATGAATACTATTCATATGTGTTGCGTTTGTTCTCTGACAAGGAGATAGGAACTACTGCTACTACTACTGCTACTACTACTAGTACTGCTACTACTACTATTGCTACTACTACTACTATTACTACTATCAATTCTACTACTACTGCTACTGTCAGTGCTGCTACTGCTACTACTACTAATTCTACTACTACTGGTACTGTCAGTGCTACTGCTACTACTATTGCTACTATTACTTATACCACGAGTACTACTTCTACTACTACTAGTAGTACTGCTGCTGCTGCGGCTACTACTAATGCTATTAGTACTACTTCGAATAACAGCAAAGTATAATTATCATTACTATTACTATCATCTGTATCATTATTATTAATCATCATCATTGCCATCAGTCCAACAACACTATGGACACCAGAAGGGACACATTTCCCCACCTGCCCACTCACAAGTGACATGAAAAGCAACTCTCCTCCCTTTCCGAGTCACCTCTACCCCTGTATAAACCATATCCTTCTGCTGTCCATTCACAAAAGGATCCAATCCTCCTCTCCCTCCTCTGCCCTTCGGGAGAGAAAGAGAAAAAAACAGAAGAGGATCGAGTGACATGATTCGGTGGTGTTGTTCTTCTCAGGTCTGCCGTCGCGCTCTGAGCCCTCGCCCCTGATGCTGGTTTTAGCTGTGATCGGAGGGGCTTTGTTGGTGGTTGTTATGCTGCTGATGGGCGTGTGGGCGGTCAGGGGCAGAAGAAGGCACGCCCACGCCCAGAGAGAGGACGTTCAAATTCCCATGAAGGAGTCCAATCCTGATATTCTAGGTAGGTGGCTGAAGCTTATAAAAATGGAGTGAGTCCAATTCTCACAAATATATATATATATATATTGCAAGAGGTCACAGTGGTGCGCGTGATCTAGTACATGCAGTAAAAGAATAAAGGAAAATGAAGCACGATTAGGTCACAAGTGCACTTTCGTGTGATGATCACATCGTCAGGGGAGATACAAGAATGAGGTAGAAGACGTACAACAGTCAGTTGATGTATAAGGAAGAGACATAGCTAAGACGCCAATGGCAAAGAAGCGTTACAGGTTGGTTGGTGTTCGGGTCCGGCATGATGGCTGTTATAAAGTTTTTCATCATGTGGAGAAGAAGGGGAACTGTTTACAAATCTTGAATACGAAAAAGCCATCCAATTTGTATAGACCTTCCACTAAAATTAACGTCACAGTTCTTTGTGTACTAAATAATAGAAGATTCAGTGATACCTCTCGTGGTAGAGGAGTTACGGTTAACAAGTGAACTGTCATTACTCCAGTCAATACAATGGTCATAATTCTTAATGTCATTAAACAAAACAATTGATTCTCGTCCTGTTCTTACACTACATCTACGTTGCTTAAGTCTAACGTATAGGTTCCTCACGAGTCTTCCCAACATGAAACATATTACAATTTTCACAGAAATCTCACATTACCAATCATCCCTACATAAAAAACAAATTACAATTTTCATGAAAGCCACATCATTTTTTTTCCTCCCTACCACAACAACAGAGGCGGCACCCCCTTCATCATCGTCTACCCACGCCATTAGCATTAGCATAATCAAACAGCCACACCAATCATACGAAGGGGAACCTTCGCCTCCCGACGTGGGCTCAGAGCAGCTGGGGCTGGCTATGGGTCTCCGGCCAGCCGTTCCCACATCGAAGACTTCGTTCGGGGTATCCGAACCCCTGCACAGACCAATTGAAAAAAGTTTACAGGTGAGTCGTTCCCAGTAAGTCCTTTTGACAGGCACTTCTTTTTAGATTAGCGCTAAAGATGAAAACTTGCCTCAAATATTGGGGAAATATTTGGTCCTTAAGTAGTCAAAGTTTTGATGTGGGAGGAAGCAGAGTATTCAAGTATTTTTAGAGAGTTACTATTTCCTTCTTTTTAAAGGTAGTCATAGATTCTGACACACAGAGACCTCAGCTTAATCGAAATTATTATGAAGGGAAAAATAGTGTTTCGAAGTATTTTTCTCTGACAAAAAGTTTCATATCTCCCTTTTTAAGAGTACTGGTAGTTCCCCATGACTCAATTTAAGAATAATCACTGGATTTTATTCATCTGGTAATGTAGAAATCATTCAATTGATTATGGTAATAGCAATGGGTGTTTACGGACACTTAGTAGTAGACCTGAAATTTGATCCTGCAAGATATCTTTGATAGAGACAGACTTCATCTATCTTTAGATGTATGAAATCGATTCGTATATACGTAAACGATTTTCAGGTAAGTCTGATAGTCATCTCCCGATACATGTAAACATTTTTTCATGTGTAAGTACTAATACAAAGAGCATTCAAGACAGATTATCATATCTTAATATTCTATATAGCTAGAAAGAATGACTCGAAAAATGGTAATATTTTTTTTTTCCCCATATGCTTTTAATTTACACTGTGTGCATTGAACGGCTTTTGAACAATGCAAGTATAACTTTACTGCAGACGCATGGCGCTTTTTCCAGCTTGAATTTACAAAGAGAATGTGCCGAATGTTGCTTTTCCTTTCTCCATGACAATATATAAAATTTGAAGATTTTTACCAGTCAGTCTGAAATTGATTCTCACATTTCTTTTTTTTTTTTCCATTTCAATGAAAATTCTAAAAAAAGTAAATTTTTAAGTCATCGTTTATCATATTTGTATGATACTTATATTTGTACTTAACCCTGTGTCCCTCCCCCTAAATGGACATTACCAGCCCCACCCTCCCTTTTCATACTACACACTTGAGGAAAAAAGCTAAACAATTGCCAAACAAACCGCTTAGCTTTCTGTTCTCCCTCACGACATCTCGCAATCCTCGTAAAACATTCTTGCCATATTCATCATTGCTTCATTTAGCGACCTCCACGCTTCATTTTTTTTCACTATGCTACCCATACTGGGATGCCTCTTCTTTACTCGCATACATCACTCTTCTAAATCAGGTTAATTCATTATTCACAAGCATCTATCTTTACGCTACAGCGCTTAGTTACATCCTCGCTTCCATTTTGCAATCTTCCTCAGCGTCTGTCGCTACTTTTGGTTTTTTTACGATCGCTGTGTCAGAACTTACTGCTCCATCTTTCAATGTCACCGCTAACATTTATTACTCCTGATCGCTATCTTTTATTTTTTTTTTTCTTTCATTTGTTAGCATTTACCGCTAACATTTGTTTGGCAACATCATTGTTTCTCCTTTGCTCTGGTGCTGTCTGGTTCTCTCCTGCCGTCTCTATATCACTGCTTCTCCTTGCAACACTTGGACTAAGTTCGCTTGCGCAAATGTTCTTACCACAAGAGCTGCTTCTACAATAGCTTGAAAAAATTAAAAAAAAGAAACGGGAAGTACAGAAGGTACAATAGATTAAAGAACAGAAGTCGTGCAAAAGCTAAGGCTGAATTTAATCTTGCGAGTCAGAAAATATTACTAGACGGGATGACGATCAGTATGGCAACACCGCAAACGTGAAGAATAGTCAACGAAAAAGAATAATTTGTAGAATCTTTTGCATTTA
The DNA here is from genome assembly GCA_038088735.1 of Panulirus argus. Lineage (NCBI taxonomy): Eukaryota > Metazoa > Arthropoda > Malacostraca > Decapoda > Palinuridae > Panulirus > Panulirus argus. The sequence goes on along the minus strand of JAYMFT010057899.1, from coordinate 8,547 downwards.
TCTACATTTGGCGTGTGTGTGTGTGTGTGTGTGTGTGTGTGTGTGTGTGTGTAATATGGCCGGCGGCTTCATAACCATTTAGGAACAGAAATCCATTCAATCCAACAGCAGCACACATGCATCTCTTGCTAAATAAAAGGCGATTGGAATTATTATTGTTACCAGAGTTTAATGAATGATTGTCATATATTTGGCCATTGGAAATTGCATTTTAGATTTGCCACCTGTCATATATCAGGATTATTTACTTGATAGACCCAAAGGATTGTTTATGGGAAACGGAAAATTAAAAAGAAAAAATTGGAATATGAAATGTAATCTGACTGTAATCTTTTCTTTGTGGATAGTCTTTTATATAAAATTTTCTTTTATATAAAAATCTATTAAGACTGGGACAGATATGTCATATAACATACGCCATAGTTTTTTAAACCAATATTTGAAAAAAAATAATACCAAAACCATACTGATTGTCAAATCGTGGCTTTGAATAAATAGAATAAAAAAGAAAATATAGACATCAAACGTATGTATATATAGATATAGATATCAAATATATACAGATATAGCTATAGATATCAGATCATTCTAGTCCATACAAAACAGAGGCAAGGAACGAGTCCAAGTGTAGCAAAAGACTTCCATAGACTGTGTCAGGTGGCCGGTACACGGGACCTTTCATCTGGCAACATGTCCTCTCCCCTCCCATCAGACCCCCGTCTGCCAACCGTACGATGATGACCCTCCGTCTTCTCCAGAGGTCACTGAGAGGACTCAGCTCACAGCATCTAGTATAGAACCAAGCATAGGCGTCACCCTTGGCGTAGAAGCGGCCTCCAGATCCAGCAGAAGACTGCCGTATTCCAGAACACCCCTGTACGAGGAGTTGGACTTAGGATCGTCGTCGTCGTCGTGCGCCCGCCAGCCACTAATGCTCGGGAGCTCGGAGAGTGTTATGTGAACGCAAGTTATCGTACCGTGGGAGGGGGAGTGACCAGTTCAGTTCTCCACTGTGCAATGCCACCCTGTTTCCGTGCTGGAAGTAAGCATATCATTGCCATTGTATTAAACTTTGTGAAAGTTTATGAACGAAAAAAAGGAAAAAAAAATTAATGTCAGTATTGAATAATTTCAGATCGCATCCTCTAAGGCTGTCGACAGGTTCTTCAGTATATCAGTATTTTGCAAAGTGATGATTGGAAAAGGGAAGCTGAAAATTTTGTGGAACTAGCAGACAGGTTAAGGTAGTATACCCAAAAGACGGAAGTTTTTTTGAGTTCCTATTAAGGAATGATAATTATGAGATTTGTTATAGAGATGACATCAAACTACCAAATAATTTGTTTTATATTCCACCCCCCACTCCCTCCCTCCACCCACCCCCCCCCAAAAAAAAAAAAAACTTCCATGGAGTAGAGATTGTCCACAAATCTTCAAAGAAGACGGGGGGGGGGGGAGGAAATATAGAAAACGGGATGAGGAAGGACCCATGGATGAGTTAGTGTTAGAAGATTTTATCCCCTGTAAATACTCGGTTCATTTTGATAATGCATATATAAATATATATATATATATATATACATATATATAAATCTAGGTCAGAAGACAATAGCATTGCATCACCATATTTTTGTACACGAATTTTTGAAGACTAAACTTGTTGCTATAATTATATATGGAGGGTTCCATACATATTGATTATTTTCGCTGTAAGTTATTGTTTCTATTTTTAGGGATGGAAAGAATGATAAACCCTAAAAAAAAAATGAATAAGAAATTGACTAGGTCAATTCGCTTCTACAATTGACATTTTATCTGTTGTTTGATGTTGGGGCAATGAAAGAGCTTAGGTGTGTGTTTACATGTATGTGTGTATAAAACTGTATGATTTACAGGAAAATAAAACACCATGATGATTTCTCTCTGTCTCTGTCTGTCTGTCTGTCTGTCTGTCTCTCTGTCTCTCTCTCTCTCCCTTTATATATTCACTTATCTATACCTATGCACAAATACCCCTTTTTATCTTTTCACCATCTCCTCTCAATCTCCCTTCCGCTCAGTGATATACAATATTTCCATCTTTTGTTGCCAAAAGAAAAAGAAAAAAAAAAGAGGGGAACAAAAGATATCAAATGCTGCATCCATTTTTTTTTTTTTTTGAAGCCTGTTGCTCAACTACTTTTTTTTTTCGTCCTTTCTCTGCCATCGTCACTACTTACTTGGTTATATGAAGGTCCATATTTTTCGACCCCTTTCGTACCCTTTCCATTTTTGATTTGTCTTCCATGATGTATGACGAAGAGAAGAGCCAGTTGAAAAGGATGTTGAAAACGAACAAACGTATTTCAGAACAATTCGAGGAAGAAATTGATAGTGGAGATACGACTGGAGAATGAATGAACGGCCTCTCGCAATTGAACCATACACACACACACAAAAAAAAAATAAAATAAAATAAGGGACATTTTATATCTGATGTGGTTGAAAAGTTACTAATTATCATTTTGTATAAGGATCTTGCAAGTCCTCTCTCTCTCTCTTTCTCTCTCTCTCTCTGTATGGGCCTCCCAGATGCTTTATAGGCCTCCAAGATGCTCTATGGGCCTCCCAGATGCTCTATGGGCCTCCCAGATTCTCTATGGCCCTCCCAGATGCTCTATAGGCCTCCAATATGCTCTATGGGCCTCTCTCTCTCTCTCTCTCTCTCTCTCTCTCTCTCTCTCTCTCTCTCTCTCTCTCTCTCTCTCTCCTTTCTCCCTTACTATCCCTGATGTTACCTACAAAGTGATAATTAGAAAGAGATTTCTAACCCTTGGATGCCGAAATTATTTGGAACTTTGTTCGCAAAAACGAAAAGGTTTCTTGTGAGCAAAAAATCACTCGCTTGGTTTCGCTCGCTCACAAGAAAGGGTGATGATGTGCTCAGGATTTTCAATGATAATAATAGGACGAGGTGTTACCGAACTCCGCCTTCTCGTGGTTCCGTCACGAGTGAAAAATTACCCTCGACGAGGATGTACCGTCGGAGTGCAGTCTCGTCGAAGAACTCACACCAAGGGAGTACACCCTTTCCCTGCAACTGATTGTAGCGCAATCTTGAACCCGCAGGTACCTCCTGGAGAAGAGGTCCTAGTGTTTTATGATATTGATGACAGAGCGCTACACTTCTTCCGCTTAATCTTTGATATATATATATATATATATATATATATATATATATATATATATATATATATATATATATGAGAGTTGTTCAAACCATATGGAATAAAACATATTGGAGACATGAAAAACTAAAAAGATATCACAAAAAAGAAGATAGATATAATAAAGTATCTTAGCACAAGATTTAACGTAATTCTGACACGTTATCTGAGCCAAATCCTGAAGTCTATTTTTTCATCCTTAAATGTTGACAGAACTCCTTCGGTTCTATAACGTAAGAGCAGACGACTCTACCTACCTATAAAGACACTAAGGAAAAAATATCAAACTCTTATTCCTACGTTATGATGATTATCAATTTCAACTAGAGTGAAAAAAAAAAGTATATACCTAATCATCTGTCTTTCATTAAATTTAATCTTCAACAAAACATTTTTTTTTTCGTGTGTGTGTGTGTGGGTGTGTGTGTGTGTGTGTTTGAGTGCGTTAAGCCATTCATTCCATGCTCGTCCATCTCCAGAGTAAAAAAAAAAAGATAAATGAAAATATGATTCAATTGGATATCCCCAAGGGTAGTTTGGTTTTAGCCAAGTCTACTTTGCTAGTTACGAAAAGTAGATGAATTCTTATTAAAAATGACGCGTTGCTGCCATTTCACTCCATACATTTTTAAATCTCCTCAATCCAGCCTTTTTGTAAGGTGGTGTGTCTATTGTGTATAATAAATCTATTTGTACATCCCTTGTTTTCATTGTGTCCTTGTATATGCACGTGACTAATTGAGGAGGGGGGGGGTGTAAAGGACCCCCCCCCAAAAAAAAAAGAGACGAACATATATAAATATATAAAGAGAGAGATTATATATACAGACTAGTTTTACATGAGAAATCTCGTTAGGATTAATAAGCACAGAAGGTTTTAATTGCTCAACTGTATTCCGAGCTAATGTCAAGGACGGGGCAGAGTGAAGGTGACCTGGGAAATATGTGCAAAACTGTGTATCATATAAATGTGGATTACTGCAGACTGTAATTTGCTAATCGCACGAGGATACTGATGTTATCACAAAGAGTTTCAAATGCAATATAAACTTACTTTCAGAACGGAAAACCCAATATTGAACGACATTTGGGTTTTATCTGAGAAGGGGCTACAGGCGTTGTGATTACGTGTTATCTTAGAATTATCTTGAACACCTGAAATGGGTGATCAGTATTCTTTTCTAATTGATGGTTATAACTTGACGTTGATGGCCTTAATGATCCTGGAAGTCAATAATCTTTACTAAAGCCCACGTCACTGATCGACCGAGGTATATTCAACTGTTCATATGAAATTAATGGTGATTTGCATATATACCAGTGGTGTAAACAGGAGTCAGACTTCTTCATAAACAATGTTCCTCACAAAACTGAGAACAGTTCATTTGGAGATAATGTTTAAGAGTGACCTAAGTTAATGTTATATAAAAAAAAAGGCTTGAATTCAATTACAACTTGGATATTGTGTTAAAACTGATAAATCTATGTCCACAATCTGTTTGATATCATAAGGACAGGAGTTCTTAAAGCCAAATAAGTAAGTTCACAACTTCTTATGCGAAAGATATATCATTTATAATCTACAGAAAAGTATCATCATGCACAGTTTCTTTATTTGCTTCGCGCAAATGCAAGAGGTAGTGTTTTACTTTAATATCCCCTTGAGTGCGTATTTTACGTCACTAAGGGGATGAAAAAAAATCTATCTTAAAAAGTTGTGGAATTATCTAAGGTTTCCATTAGACCACCACTACCTCCCTGGCGGTGGTGTTCAACATACTCGAAGTCTTGGGTAAGCGTATCCTCATTTTGCGTAAAGGTCTTGTCTCTTTTAATCTCTTAATACGCTGAACTTCTTTGCATCTCCAAGGATTACTGGAGTAGTAATGAGGAAGTGGCTTACTTACGTGCCTCTCAAGGTGGAGAGCACTTAACTAGTAAAATTCATAGTGCTTATTTAACATACGAGAACAAAATGTATAATGCCTACTCAACCTATGAGGGATTACTGGTACGAGACTTTGGGCCACCTCATCTGAAATCACCTAAAGAATACTGATTAACTGGTTTGTTAATGGGCTAAGCATTCTAGTCGTCACACTAAGATGTTTTTATATTGATAAACAGCAAGAGATTACTGATAATTACACGAGCTATGTATATAGCAAGAATATATATATATTTATATATACATGTGTGATCTTAGAAATATTTTCAACACCTGGAGAAGTTGCTGAAGTATTCATTTTCTTGACTAAGCGTAACAACTCGTCGTTGAAGGTCTTAATGACACGTGGTAGTTGAGAGGCCTAATGACCCAAACAACCCTTCGAGCCTAATGATGATAACTTTATCATTAGTCTCTTATTCTGGTTGAAGGAGCCTCCTTTAAGTTCAGCGAAGGAGACGTCCACTATTGCCCAGCAACCATGTCAAGATCTCTACATGAGCGAGGTCGTTGACATCCCAGATGACGAGGAGCAGGTTACCCACTGAGGCTACATCCATCTCGCACATCCACCAGTGTTTGTCCAACATCTTCCACGCCAACAAATCCACATTTTGCCGTTCCACGGCGTTAAAGTCCACTTTTTCTCCTTTCCATGCCCTCAAATTCACTTTTTTCTTATCACCATTTGTCATTAAATCCACTCTTCTCCGTTCCACATCGTCAAATCCACTTTCCCTGACCTGTGTCATCAAATCCATGAGGTCAGATCCACTTCCCTCCGGTCTTTGTCACCAAATCCACTTTTTTCTCTGTTCCATTTTCATCAGATCCACTTTTCTTCCTCTGTTCCATGTCATCATTAGATCCATTCTTTCTCCTTTCCCTGTGACCACTCTCACCCCGTCCCATCTTCTCATCAACAAATTCACTTTTTCTTTTTCTCTTTCCTTTCCCGTTCTGTTGCAGAGTTGTTCCGGTGTTTTCCCTTTGTCGCATCAGTTTCCTTGTTCCTTGTCGACCGACCACGCAGCTCGCTCTCTCTCTCTCTCTCTCTCTCTCTCTCTCTCTCTCTCTCTCTCTATCTCTATCTCTCTCTCTCTCTCTCTCGCTTTTTCCGCTTTCACGTCACCGTTCACACCGAGGGCGCAAAATCTCTTTTTTTTCCCTCTCGTCTCCCTGACAATCTGTTTGAGTCGCCACACGAAAAAAGGATCTTTGCACACAGAGTAATTCAAACTTCAGGTGTGTCATTAGGCAAATTAGCGCTTTGCATTGTGCCTTTGCCATTAAAAAAACAAAGAATATTTTTTCTTTTTTCATCACATTAAACGTACGAATTTTTTTTTTATGATTCCCAGTTCTTCTTTAAGTTAGATACTTTTTTTTATTTTTTTTTACCTTCCGCGTCACTGCAATTCCAAAAGTAATTAGAAAAAAAAGTAATTTTTTTCCCCCTACCCTTCAGTGTCACTCCAAAGATAATTACACATAAAAGTAATTTTCTACTACCCTTCTTTGTCACTGCAACTCCAAAAGTAATCATACAAGAGTAACTCTTTTCTGTGGAGGAGTTTTTATATCTGAAGTCTTGATAAAAGTAGATTGTATATGTTCTTTGAACCAGAATATCTCGGAGAAAAGTATATGCAAACTGCAGTAAGGTCTTTTCGAGACAGTTTGTGATAGTGGAAGATATCAGATACTCACAGATCAGTGTGGTAAAAGTTAGAAGGTAAACTGATAATCCAGAGAAGATAACCTGCCAATTTTGTCATTGTGACTAAAGAATACGCAAATAATGGAAGTCGTGTACTTGAAACGCAATGTATATATATATATATATATATATATATATATATATATATATATATATATCACGTCTCTTCTTAAATGTGTATCTATAGTATTGTCTTCAACCACTCTAATTGGTATATCATTTCATATGTTAGTAATGCTGTGTGAAGAGAAAGAACTTTGCCTCAATTCTAGGTAATCGAGGTAAAACGTTTGCTCACGAATTTGTATCCATTACTACGAGTGAAATCAGACCAATCGCCCAAAAACGTTTTTGCATTGAGGAGTGAACCTTATTTTTTTTTCTCTCTCTCTTTTTCGCCTAGTTATAAAAGAATGATTCTGATTTGAAAAGCATCGGGAGGAATGTGAGAGTCTTTGACCTAGAAATATTTTTGTGTGGTCGGAAGCAGCATGACCCAGACATTATAACATGTTATATGGATGCGAGGCGTGGGCTATAGATAAGGCTGTGAGGAGGAGGGTGGATGTGTTGGAAATGAAATGTCTGAGGACAATATGTGATGCGAGATGGCTTGATCGAGTAAGTAATGATAGGATGAGAGAGACGTGTGGTAATAAAAAGAGCGTGGTTGGGAGAGCAGAAGAGGGTGTATTGACATGCCTTGGACGTATGGAGAGAATGAGTGAGGAAAGGTTGACAAAGAGGATATACGTGTCAAAGGTGGAGGGAACAAGGAGAAGCGGGAGACCAAACTGGAGATGGAAGGATGGGGTGAAGAACATTTTAAGCGATCGGGGCCTAAACATGCAAGAGGGTGAAAGGCGTGCACGGGATAGAGTGAATTAGAACGATGTGGTATACCGGGGTCGACGTTCTGTCAGTGGACTGGGTAGGGTCATATGAAGCGTCCGGGGTAAACTATGGAAAGGTGTGTGGGGCCTGGATGTGGATAGGGAGCTCTGTGGTTTCGGTGCATTACACATGACAGCTAAGAGAATGGTTGCGAGTGGATGCGTCCTTTCTTCATCTGTTCCCGGCGCTACCTCGCTGAACGCGATAAACGGCGATCGAGCCACTGAACACCTGCTCCTTGTCCCTGTTGACGCTGGTCGTCTGTTTCCCGTTTCTGCTGGCCACTGGCCGCCATCTGTTTCCCTTGCCTGTGCCGGACGCTTGTCACCTGCTTTCGTTTCTTGTGCACAGAGGTCATCTATTTCCCATTTCTGCTGACCACTGGCTCATCTGTGTTTTCTTGTCTCTGCTAGACACCGGTCACCTTCTCCTGGTCTCTGTTGGCCATCGGCACCCTTGTTCTCGAGGACGTCGAAGGCCTCCTTCAGCTCCTCGTTTAATGGATCATAAGATCCCGTCATCGGGGCTGCTGATGGATGTTCCTTGGGTAAACATTGCCAAGGGGGAGAAGATGATGATGAGGAAGAGGAGGAGGAAGAATAGAGAGGAAGAGGAGGAAGACGAATGGGAAAGAGGACACGGAATGACAGTCAGGAGGATGAAACCCTTTCAACCTCTCCTAACATAAGAATAATATTTTGAAAGTACTGTTTGAGTTATATATATATAAATATATATATATATTATCCCTGGGGATAGGGGAGAAAGAATACTTCCCA